>JAMLFT010004074.1:0-20442 GCA_026544285.1 Pachyrhizus erosus | reverse complement strand
AAATATAAATATTTCAAGAAAATAATATTTATTAAAGAAATTTTTTATTAAAAATATTATTATTATTTTTCTTAATTTTTATAAATGTATTTTTAATTTTTTAATTTTACAATAATTACCAAATAATAAAATTAGAATAAATATTTTAATATTTTATTAAAAATGATAATATTAATTATTTTAAAAGATTTCTATAAACTTTAATATGGAATATTTTGGAACAGAAGAAATAAAAAACATTCTTAATATTTTTAAAAAATAAATCTAAAATAATTAAATAATTTTTTAAAATTAATCCAATCTAATTTCCGAACAACCTTAAGATATTAATAGTTTCTTGATGCATAATATATTTTAGTTATGCAAGTTCAATTAAGTCTTATTTTCCCCTATATTTTTACACATTCAAATAAGGTAAAAGAGAAGAAAAAACAGTAAAATATTTTTTGATTATTTATATTTTTTCCATTAACAAAACAAAAGATAAGTAATTTCCCTCACTCCATTTAATTATTCATTAGTTATCTATTTGCATAAAGTCAAATAAAAAGGCAAGATTCACCGATGGGCAAAACTGTAATTTTATGAGAGGGATAATTTTGTCATCGGGTGAGTTCAATTAGGGCACGGTTCCAGTAGGTTCTGAGACCTAATACAGCTCCGCAGTCGACCTCTGGAGCTTGGTTCTCTTCTCTTCTCTTCTCCACAACAGTGTTAAGAATCAGAACCCATCCATCTTCTATCCCTTATTTAAATCGCTGTGTCAGCGCTTGCCATAGGTTGGACCTAAGTGCTGCTCCGAATCCACTTTTCTCCGCGCGTAGATTCTCACGCGCAATCTCCCCTTCGTACTCTTCTCTTCGTTCGGAAACGATTAGCGTCAGAAGATGTCGGGTGGTTTCTTTCGAGTTAGTATAGCGCCATCTTTGAATTTTGCAATTACACTTTCGCCTGTTGAATTGATTCAAATCTAATTTATCTCAACATTTCTCAGATCTTATCTGTTCTTCCATTATTTGTTATCTTAATTGCAGCGTGTTACTTGAAGTATGGGTTATACTTGTTTAATTTTGTATGCAGGGCACGTCTGCGGATCAGGACACTAGGTTTTCGAACAAGCAAGCCAAGCTGCTGAAATCGCAGAAGTTTGCACCGGAATTGGAGCATCTGGTCTGTTTCCTTTGCTAAATTGGATCTGTAGTTTTTTTAGGGTGTTTTCTAAGTGTTTTTACTGTTTGGAGCGACGAGGAATATCGTTTATGTGAACTCGATAAATTAAATTTGTGTTAGTTAGTAGTCACTGCCTTTCTGTCTTCGTCTGTTGTTTCAAATTCAGATATGCTTGAAATATGGGTTGTAGGTGGACATGACGAAGGTGAATATGGAGGTAATTAAGCCTTGGATCACCAGAAGGGTGACCGAGCTTCTTGGGTTTGAAGATGAAGTGCTTATTAACTTCATACACAGTCTTCTGGATGCAAAGGTAATTTACTGTTTTTAATCTTGGAGATTAAAAGGTGTTTCTCATCTGTATTTGTCATTCCACCAATCTCTCAATATTATTATTTCTCCCCTATTAATGTTTATTTGTTAAAATCTATATTATATTTCTTTAGCTAACATCTATTTACTGTTAGGTTGTGATTATGCAATCTTACTCCTCCTTAAACTGAACTATCGTTTATGTACATGTAGTCGTTTCCTTGGTTTATCACCAACTTTTTGATATATTTGTGTATTAAATTTTCACGATTTGGTCACATTCTATTCATTATGATGCAGGAAGTGAATGGGAAGGAAGTTCAAATACAAATTACTGGATTTATGGAAAAAAACACTGGCAAGTTCATGAAAGAGCTTTGGACGCTTCTTATCAGTGCACAGAAAAATGCAAGTGGTGTTCCTCAGCAGTTCTTGGATGCCAAGGAAGAAGAACTCCTGAAGAAGAAGGTGCTTGAGTCTCAATATGCTATTCATTTGGTCCCAAAATACCTTTTCTATTTACTTTGGGGGTGTTTCTAACAAAAGTTTTGTCTCATGGATGTTTTAGGCTGAAAATGATCGGATAGCAATTGAAATTCAGAGGAAAAAGGATAAGGAAGGTAGAGAGATCATGGAAGAGAGGCTGAAGAAACTGGTAATACTACCCTGTACATGCTGGAGTTACATTTTATAGAGCCGAGATTTTGGTTTTAACTTCCATTTGTGTTTCCATGGCATTCAGCTAGCTTCTGCAATTATTTGGGTTCATGTCCTTTACCTCAAACTACTGTAGGACGGTGGATTTGATTCGAAGGATAATGATACTGCATCAGATCCAACTTTGAAGCCCAGGGATTCAGGGTACTACGATCGGGATGGGAAGGAAACTGACAAGAGGAATGGTGTTAGAGGAAGGAGCAGGTGAAATGGATTGATTCCTTCCTTTTAATAATTACATGTGATGGCATTTGTTTCTTTTTTAATGGTTTCCCTGTCAGTCAAGCTTCACAATATAAACCAAAATTGTTTTAGCTTCTTACAGTGGGTGGATTATTAAGTTGTTATATATGGTGGAAGAGGCTAGGCATAGTTCTAGCTGATAACCTAGACCCCTTGCATGAATATGCACAAGTGAAAATATAATGTGTAACCCACTTTTTCCATGAGAGGTATTGTGACCCAGAATCACTTCAGACTAACAAGTTAACAAACTTAAAAAGCGTTCTTAATTCCTAATCAATATGTTACTAATGCTCATATTTTACCATGACATGACAACCATAAAATTACCTATATTAATTAAGATTATAATGAAATCTACATAAAATTATTGAAACATTCAGCATATGAAGCCATTTGAATTTATTTCATTGTTATTTATTTATATGTGATATTTGAACATTATATTATACGTGGTTGGAATTACATCTTTAAAGTTGCTCAGTCAATGTCAATCATGCTATACATATTTATTTTCAATTTTCCCCTTCAATTTTAGCTTTATTATTTGAGTATTTAGATGGTGTTTTAAGTGTAGAGAATGACTAAGTTGGCCCTGCTCCTTGAAACTTTGCAATTGAGTTCTTGAGTACTAATTGGCTGCAATTCTATTATAGGCTTTCTAGGTCTCCAAATTCACCTGCAGTATCAACTTTGCCTCATCGGTAACACCATTAAAAATTAACTTGTAAATATATTTTCCATCTTTTATATTGAATTGGAAGTTTGTAATATGTTGTGGTGTTTGCTATCTATGGCAGAGGCTCACCTTCAAGGTCAATGAGCAAATCATTTTCAAATTCCCGAAGTTATTCAGGGTATGCTTATATATTTGCTAACTTAGTTTCCTTTGATTTGATTCATTACTGTGCCTTTTGCCACACATTAATCCAAATTTGGTGCATAATTAAATGTGCAACCTGGCCAGCTGATGGATCTTTATTTTGTTGCCCACCCCTCTAGTTTTCTAATAAGTATAATATTGTGCATTTAATTTTAATTTGGATTTGTCATTTTTTATTAATGGGTGTTTGTTGTTAGTGGTAGACACAGGTCAAGGAGTTTATCCAGGTCTCCAGAGGCTCGAGGACACTCTCTTTCTTCTGAAAGGATTCAACGACGACGATCTATTTCTCCTCGCAGGCATTCACCACGACGTTCTCCTCACAGGAGGATACCTTACTTAAGGAGAAGATCTAGATCTCGCTCAAGTTACAGATCTCCTTCTCCTGTGCGACGAAGAATGCATTCTCCAGTCCGCCGAAGTTCACCATCTTTTCGACGACGCAGATCACCTTCTCCCGTGCGACGACGCAGATCACCTTCTCCATTACGACGACGCAGATCACCTTCTCCATTACGACGACGCAGATCACCTTCTCCAGTGCGACGGCGCAGATCACCTTCTCCAGTGCGTCGACGTAGATCCCCTTCCCCTGGTCGCCGACGTAGATCCCCTTCTCCTGGGCGCCGACTCAGATCACCTTCTCCTGGGCGCCGACATAGATCACCATCACCTCTTGTAAGACGGAGGTCACTCTCGCCTAGACGACGAAGATCCCCTGTCACTCGACATAGGTCACCTTCACCAGTGCGCCGAATACCACCAACCAGTGTACGAAATAGATCAGACTCCCCAATGCAATCCCCCTCTCCCGTACGACAAACGTATGGTAGTAGAACTCCTCCACACTCTCCATCTCCATTGCGACGTAGATCACCTATTTCTAGTAAGAAAAGATCTCCAAGTATGTCCCCCCAAAGGTCTCCTCGAGATGAATGGAGTTCTCAGTCTCCAGTGCGGCGTGTATCTCCATCTCCAAGACACCATAGAAGTCCCATGCAGTCTTCTATGGGGAGAGTCAGGTATAGTGGCACTTAAGGAAATGCTTGAATAATATTTTTGTCTGTTTTGTCTTGGATGTGCATGAATTTTTTAATGTGATAATAGTAAAGCTTCCTAAATTAAATATTTCAAATACAGAATTCTTTATTCATTTTTGAAGTATGTTGAGTTTCAAATAAAAAGTATTATAATGACTCTGCTCCACACCCTCTGGAACTGCAAAATTAAGTAGCTATAGTTTTAACAAGGTTTGTTCTTGCAAGTAAATTTATATAATCTTTGGGGACATCTATGTTGCAGAATACAGGAAAGGTTGTCATCTGAGAATCATCAACCCTCTAGTCCTTTAGGGTCTGTTCGAAGAGATAAAGGTGGCAAAGCTTCACACTATAAATCACAAGATTCAATGTCCACTCCTGAGAAGTCTCCAATTCGATCTGTATCTCCAGAAGCAAGGAGTGAGACCAGCAGTGATGGTCGAAGGTAGTTTTTCTTGACTTCATGCTATGTTCTTATCTTATCATCATTGCTCAGATATGGAGTGTTTATGTACATTTATATTTTGATTTTTGAATTAGTCCTCATGAGAGCCCTATGAAGCAAAGAACAGAAAAGTTGTTCAATGAAAGAAGCTCAAGTCCTCTGAAGAAACAAAGAACCCTGAAACCTAACTGTGACAGCCCAGATACAAGAGAAGAAGCAGAAGAAACATTCTATTCCAGGTTTGATGTTTTGATTTGGATAACTTTTAGTTACTTGGTTTGATTTTTTTAAGAATACAAGTTACTATTGTAGATTTGTTTATTGTTTTGCTTGCTCCTTTTTCTCATTTTCTTTATATCTTTGGTAGAAAAAGCAGAGATCCAAAAATTAATTCATCACAAAAGATATCAAAACATTCCCCCGTTAGTAAGCGAAAAGGTTCACCTGCAAAATATCATCATGAGGATGAGTTCTCTCCTGAAAGGGTGGCAAGTCATCCAGCTTCTAAACATCATTATGATAACAATGATTGGAGTAAGAAAGGCCGGGAGATAAAACGGTAATATGGTTAGCATAATGTAGCTGTTCTAACTAATGTGAATGCCTGCACACTGCATACATATCTGATAATGGTAAATTCCTTTGGCAGTGATAAATCTTCGGGAAAAGGCAATGAATTTCCTGCTCAACAAAAATCATCAATAAACAAAGAAACTTTTTCCAGGGAGAAGCCTCATGAATCTTATGCTGTAGATATTAAAAAATCAGATGACAAGGACCAATCCCAATCAAACTATGCCAAAAATAATGATCGGCACCATAAATCTGAAGCCACTCAAGATTTAGTTGGAAAAGGTGATCGTGTCAATCAGAGTGCTTCATATGATTCTGTTTCTGAGGAAAGTGGTAAGCATAGACGGGAGGGAAAGGATAGAAGAAAGCATAGAAGGTCTGAGAAAAAGTATGCATCTTCTGATGAGGATTGTAGTTATGATTCTGAGTTAGAGGACAGGAAAGAGGCTAAGAAGAGGAGAAAAGAGGAGAAGAAGCTGAGGAAGGAGGAGAAGCGTCGAAGACGTGAAGAGAGGCGACGCAGAAAGGAAGCGCGGCGTGCGGAAAAGCTGAAAATGAAGAGTAAAACTGATGATGATATTTCAGATGACGAGGAAGCTGAACGAATGGATTATCATCAAAGTGATAGTGAAGAGACACCATCTGAGCAAAAGAAGCTTGAGATTGAATTGCGGAACAAGGCTCTTGAATCCCTCAAAGCAAAGAGGGGCATGAATAACTAAATGCATCACATCCAAGTTTTAAGTAGTTTTACGCTTTAAAAACTTATTGAGAAATATCTTAGCTAGTTTAAGAAACTTGGCTTTACAAATGTTATGTTTATTTATTTTTTGGTAAATGTTTGATGTCATCTATCTTTAATGCTGGCAGCGGAAATGGATAAATGACGCTTTCTGAGCAAATCTGTTGAGTACAACTCTATGCAGACATTGCCCTATATTTACTGGTAATATTTGTCTCCCCTTAGTTGGGAATTTCATGTTTTTTGGGCGGTGCATCTTGGTTCTGTCTTTTATTGTTTTTCTACTATCTTGGTTTGATTCCTTTATTTTTCCCTATGGCTTTGATGTGGTTGGTAATGTTGACTAGTTTCTGATTTAGATCAGATTAATCCTGAAGGTCTTAATAAATATATTATTAATGAGTTTTATACTAAATTAGCTTTCTGGTCAATTGGTAGATGAATTTTATGTCAACTCTAGATGACCTGGTGAGAAGACCATGTGCAGACCTTTATTTTGAACTTCAATTCAGGTGAAGTTTTTCATTCTTTTAGCATTTTTTAGTTCTAGAAGAGCTTCACAAGTACATCTGTTGTATATACATAGGTGGTTCTTTCTCGCTGTATATTTTTCAAAACTAACGTTTGCATCTCGGGAGTTATTCCCGGGTTGTTTCCCGGAATTCTCCATGATGTATTTGTTGGGTACATCGAGGTTGATGTAGCTGTTGTATGCTTTTTGTGCAAATGTGTTGTGTACCTACTTTGGTTGTGTGCAAAAATTTGGCGGATATCTTTTGAGCAATCTGGTCTAGTGGGTTTTCTTATGGTTGCTTCGTGTATAGGGCATTTGATTGTTTTTGATTTCCCTGGTTCGTTTGCAATGTTATTATCTTGTTCATTTTTACATTATGATCCGAGTTTGTGTGGCTGTTACATTCAAAGAAATGCTTGTCAATAACTTATATTTTGCGCTTTGCTCATGAGAAATTTTAAGAGTGGTTTCCTCGTTGGTAATCGACGAGTATGAAATATAGTAATTTTTAAAAATAGAAGGCATGGGTATGTTAATGTAAATATAAATAAATAAAATATTTGTAGATTGTGGTGAAAACATTGTTGTATTTTCTTTTCAAATGCTTTAATAAAATTATTTAAAAGTATAATGTTTATGCAAGTCTTCAAAATTTAGAGAGAACTTTTTTGCGTGATTACGGGATTATTTTTAACAATGGGTCATATTTGTTATGAAGCACTTACATTGTACATATGTTTTTGACTAACTTGCATTTGTGCCTGGCAAGGGTCCGTTAAAGGATTTTAATGTTTTAAAAATGTTTAAATGATTTTTAAAGATTTTATATAAAATAATTTTTTAATTACTATTTTTTTACTTTAGAAAGTTGTCACAATTCTATGTTTTATAAGTTGTTTAAATTAATTTTTCAAAATAATCTGATATTTGAATTTTACAAATTATAATTAATATTTCAAATTTTGTTCTAAAAGAGTTCAATTACATTTTTGATCCTACTATTTGTTTATTTTATCTCGCTATCAATTAGACGTTTAATTAGGTTTTATTATTTTTAAGGTTTTTTAATATAGTCCTTTTTGTATAATTTTGTTGTAAGTATTTATAATTTGAGTTTTAAAACGTCATTAAAAGGATGGAAATGATTGTATTGAGGATTTTTAAAAAAGTAATGAGATCTGATTGATTGTTTAATTAATATTGGGATTAAATTAAAAAAAATAATTATTCATTTAGTTTTTGTAATTGTACAAATATTATTTTTTAATTTTTATATTTAAAAATTATCTATTTTGATATTTATGGATGCCATTTTCATCTCTTTTAATTCTTATTCATATAATTTTTATCCCTTGAATTCCGTATCATCTAAATTTACAAGGACTACAAGAAATTAAAAAAAAATATAATATCTAAAATTAAAATAGATAATTTTTAAGTATAAAAATTTAAAGATAAAATTATATAATTATATGAATTAAATGGATAATTAAATTACATAAATAAATAAATAGTAAAATTTAAAAAGTAATTAAGTTTTCTAAAATTTACGTTTATTATTTTGAAATTATTGTTTCGAAAAGGGAAAGTTTCCGATTCAATTTTACTTCACAAAATCATAATGATATCATAATAAATAAAAACTATTTAATATTTTGCTTTTACTATAAAAAAAAAGATTGTCTTACTATAAAAACTTACTATACACAGAATACACTATTTTGTATTTATCTAAATTTAGGTGACTGTATTATGCAAATGGCTCACACAAGTACAACCAAATTCCGATTTTTTTTTTTATTAACTGAGGTAAATGTCAGTCTTATTAAGTTGTTTGAATATGAAACTTTTTCCTACCTTATCGTAAAAAAAAAATCCGTAACTAGCCCAGTGGCGCATTAATGGATGAAAACAGCTAGATGGGATACGATTTGCGATTCGTATGTTAAATGAGAGTCATTTTCAGTGCTATTTGAACGCTTGGTGTTGGAAATTTATGGAATGGATAAAATATGACTACGTGGCTGGAGCCAATTGGCTAGATTCGGCTTGCCTCTTCCATTGGGATAATTCTCATAAAACGAAAGAAAACGATTCAAAGGCTGAGGAGCTAGAACCTAGAGGTACACAATCCAAAAGAGTGAATGACATATACTCCCTCCTACTGAAAGCGAGGGTCACCTTGGAAATCCATCCATGGCACCCACGCTTACATCCAATTCATCTCTCTTAGCCACCACGCCTCATTCAAGGTTGACCCTCCGGAATCCAAGGCTCAGAGTCTTTGCCAAGAGGTCCGGATCATTCCCATCATTTGGGCTAGGCAAGCCCAAAGATGATTCTTCCCCTGACGAGGGAGATAGTTCATCCAATTCTAACCCCTTTCGCCTCAACTTTGGTAAGATACCTGATGTCACATCGTTGATCCCAGTTCCTAGCAACACTTCTGCGCCTGGCTTTTCATTTGGAAATCCAAGGCGCAAGGACCCTTCAACAGTGTTTGTTGCTGGCGCAACTGGCCAGGCTGGTATTCGCATTGCACAAACCTTGTTAAGAGAAGGTTTTAGTGTGCGTGCTGGAGTCCCCGAGCTTGGGTCAGCACAAGAACTCGCTCGTCTTGCTGCTCAATACAAGGTAAACCTCTTAATCAATCACCATTTCTTCAAATTGTGTAAAACTACACCACTCCCCTACCATCTAGTTCTGTTACTCTCTAGCTGTTCATCTTCCAATTAAACTTTTCCCTACTAAATTAATATGTTTTGTGCTTTTAAAAGAAGAATATGGCCATTACACAAATCACAATGAAAAGGGAACCTTCTAGCAACTTTACTATGATGCAGATTTAATTTACATTTTACAACATCATCTTAAAATATGGTGATTGCTCCCGTCCTTTTTTACTTAGTCAATCAAATTATGATGCTTCTGTGCTCATTACTCAAATATAATGGAAAGGCAACATTCCTATTCCTATTTTAAACATTTAAACTAGAATATGATGTCGTATTGTATTTCTAAGAATATTGTTATTTGTACGAGACTTAATCATACGAATAGATGTGGCATATGTAAAGAAGGACAAAACGGAAATCATGGATGAGACAAAAGGATAAAGATATAAATGTACACTTCATGTCATTTGACACTTTGAGAGAGAAACTCTATTGCCACTCAAAAACAAAAAATGATCAATACCATGTAAAATAAATAAATAAAAATATGCAAAAAAGACCTTGGGACTGAAATACAAATTTAAAATAATATTAAGACTACTTAATACATTGGATCTGATATGGCAACAAAGCATATTGATTCAATAAGAGGATCTCCTATGCTTTCATTTGACCAACCCACTTTAGTTTCTTAACTGGGTTTAAAGTGTGTAACATTACATTTAAACAACGTACTCACAATTTACTGATATTGATGGGTCATTAATTGAACTTTTATGAAGTTTATATTTTGGATTGTATTCCGGATACTAATGCGTGGTGAACAACACAGATTATATCAAACGAACAGGCAAAGCGTCTGAACGCTGTGCAGTCAAGCTTTGACAATGCAGACTCAATAGCTAAAGCAATAGGCAATGCTAGCAAAGTGGTTGTGACAATTGGTTCCACAGAGAACGGTCCAACCGCGGAGGTGTCCACGTCAGACGCCTTGCAAGTGATTGAGGCAGCACAGCTTGCAGGAGTAGGCCACGTGGCTGTCATCTACGACGAGAGCAGCGCCGGGGCCTCCACCTACAACGTACTGGATGGCCTCTCGTCCTTCTTCAACAACCTCTTCTCCCGGTCTCAACCGTTGACTGTACAAGAGTTCCTGCAGAAAGTCATCGAAACGGACGTCAAATACACCTTCATCAAGACAAGTTTGACCGATGATTTCACACCAGAGAGTTCCTACAATGTCATCGTCTTGGGCGAAGGAAGCGCCGGTGCAAACGACTATAAAGTAATGTAATGTATGCGATAATATCTGAATGATATTGTATCTCTTTTTCCCTCCCTTTATTATACATTCTTATTTCCACACTTGTAGGTAATAGTTTCTTAGAAAATGATGCTTGTTATAGGTAGCCAAGTCCAAGATTGCATCGTTGGTGGCTGATGTCTTCTCCAACACCGAGGTAGCAGAAAACAAGGTATCCCCTTTTAAATTAGCTGGATAATGCATCTAGTAATTGAGATGAGTAATATATTAATCCCCATCTTAATACTTTAGTTTCGAATCAAAAAGTAAACTTGAAAGTATAAAAAAAAACATTAATATTTTGATGAGCTCTAACAACACATTTTTTAACTTGTCATTAGTTAAACTTATTAAATAAGAACCAAGATTTACAAACTTTTTATAAATTTCAGTTAATATTAAAAATTATGTTCAAAAGAATTAGTTAGTACATTTGTTTTAGGATTTCATCCAATAGCATTTATCTAACATTTTTTTTTTTTCATTTAATAAAAGGATTAGTTGGAAGATTTTCAATTAGGACAAAACTTTGATGCATTTACTTGAATACTTTTAGCATTGTTATCTAATTAGAATTAAAATTTCATCTTGTTAATTGGCATATAATAAAATTTTGTATTAAACGTCAACATAGATGGTTATTGATAGAACAACATAGTATGAAAGTTTTTTCCTGTCATTGTTCTATTTGTAAAGCTATAAAGATTGAAGCTTTCTGGTGACCAATTGCTCTCTCAAATAGGTTGTGAAAGTGTACTCGGATCCCAGTGCCCCCTTGAAGCGTGTAGATGAACTTTTCAGGTAGAACAGTTGATATGTAGCTAGTTGTTTCTCTTGTTGATGTATAGCAGGGCAATGATTTTGAGTTGCTTCCTTCTGAGGAGGATTAGTATTTGTTTCTATCTGATTTATAAGTTCCTTTACAGCTCTATTCCTGAGGACGGAAGAAGGAAAGCCTATGCTGAAATGCGGGAAAAAGCTAAGGCAGAGGAAGAGGAAAGAGTGGCAGCTGAAAAGGCCCGTGAAGCTGCTGAATCAGCAAAGAAGTTGGAAGAAGAGGTGAAAAAGCTTTCGCAGCAAGAAGCATGGGCTGCTAGTCTAGCTCAAGAGGCCCAAGAGAAGGCAGGGGCAGCTGGGGCTTCAGTGGAAAATATCTTAAACAAGGCAAAAGATTTTGGTGCAGGGTTTTCATGGGAAAAGTTGAGCTCACAGATTACTACTTCAATCCAAAAACCTGATGAGGATGAGAAACCAAAGGTACAGCTAGCCACTGTTAGGGGACAAGCCAAGGCGCGGAATCTGGTGCCTAACAAAGCACTGGTTAAACAAACACCTCCGAGAAGGGCTGCTACTAAGCCAAAGGAGGAAAAACCAAAGCAGGCAGAGTCAGCAAAGGAGGTGAGGAATGTATTTGGTGGCCTGTTCAAGCAAGAGACTATCTATGTTGATGATGACTAGTGGAAGCGGAACATATTATCTTGCACGAGATAAAACTATGTTGTTTGAGTCTGTGTTAACGTAGATAATTTGGTTGCATGTGTATGGTCTTGTCTTGTAAAGTTCTTTGTTTTGAAGCAGGATATTTATGTAGTTTTACTGGTTAAGAACCCTAGGGGGAAAACAATAAAAGGGTTTTCCCTTATCTTCTCTCCTCTCTTGCTAATAATTAATAATGTCTTCCGCCACTTCGATTTTATTTTCAATTGCAATGGTTGGCAAAATTTTATTTGAGATGTGTGTAACGAGATTATGGTCTCCAATTATAGTCCGTGTGTTTATGTTTATTTTTTAAAAAAGTATTTTTAATAAAATATACAGTTTTATATTTTTTAATATGTCTGTTTAAACTGTTTTTTAAAAAATAATGATTTATTTTTTTTAAAAACAAATCTTATCTATTTCTAAAAAATATACTTTTAATTTTTTTTTTTTTAAAAATTGACCCTATATTTAAACAAAGATAAGAATGAGTTATGTTTTCAGGTCACATTAGCTTTTATAAGAAATAATAAACAATATGTTTTAGGTGAAAACATTATAGCATGGTAGAATTATCTATTCTAGTGATGTTTTCCTTTTTCATATAAGCAACACCTAGAAACCAAAATTATTATTCAAGGGGAATCATATATGTAACATTTGAATTAATTATTTGATAAATTATTTAATTTAAGTGGAGATGTGATAATTAGTTTGTATTGTTTCAAGATAAAAATATTTAATTGATCTTTCGTGGTCAAGAGAGATAGGAAAGTTAAAGAAATACTTCAATGTTCAATTTAATGAATTTTTTTTAATAGAATAATGATAAATGTTAGATTTCTTAATTGAAAAAGGACATATTCTTTGTTATTTATAAGGGTTGTTAGTTACAAAACGAATAAAGGGATTCATTTTGTTAAAGTTATGTGACAAATTATCTTGTGTAATAGTTTAATCATTTTATAATTAAATTGTAGTGTGATAAGAGAGAGTGGTTGAATATCTACTTGGAAAATATTTTTTTAGTCCTAATAATATTGTTGGACACCAACTTGACATATCAACTTGGTCTCTTAGAGAGTTGTTCAAGATTATGACCACAAGGTAGAATCTATTCAGTTTTTCATGGTATTAAAAATTGTAAGAGTAAATCACACATTTGTCTTTGAATTTTTTACTTATTACATTTAAAATTCTTTTATTTTTTTATGCTTGTAAAAAAATCATTAATTGTTTAGGATTTGTCACATTATCATCTAGTGGCTTAAATGACATGCAAAACATCAAGTGGGGGTAGGGATGAAACTAAATTGGGAAAAACAAGACTTTTCTTAAATAGAATTAGTCTATTTAAAAAACTGAAGGTTTGAGTTTGACTTGTTACTTGACACATGCTTAAATTTAACTTAACTTGAAAACTTGACTTATTTTGTTAAACTACTTAAAGGTATATTTCATTTTCAAGCTTTTATATAGGTTTAATTTATCTCTACATAAACCAATATGCTCATAGACCATTGAAAAAAAGTTGTATGTAAAACAAATAATAATCTATAAAAATCAAAATCAGTGTTACTCAAAGCATGAGACAAAGGTGTAAATAGAAAAACTAAGTTTTCTAAGAGTCAAGCTTAACATGTTTATATGATATAAATTTATTACCTACATGATAAATTAGTTAAAGTTCTATTTTGTAATAAGCCCTCTAAATAGAACATAAATTTATCACTTAATAAGCTTATATGATGTATGTTTAATAGTTTAGAAAGGTAAACAAATATATGATTTTGATACATTATAAATTTTTCAATATAATGCTAATATTGGTAGCAAATTATAATTTATATTTATTTAAATATGTTGGCCTATTAGGTCTAAAAGGATTTTTAAATAGCTTAAACCTTGGCTTTTTAATCAAATATGCTTTTATAAAATCCTAAGCTTCGTTTATTTCCTGAAAATGTTTGACTTGGGTCTAATGTAGGCTAGGCCATAGGTTTTTGTCTAGTGACTTGACCTATTCTCACTTCTAGTAAGGAATGGCATGTGAGTGTTATATGATTTTTTAATGAATTTCCCCCCCAAAAAGTCCTTTCTTTCTTTATTGAAACTAGGCACATTGAGGCAAAATAAAAATAAAACTACAACACTAAAGCTTATAACCAAAATGGAAAAAACATTTAAGTTATACTCAATTGCACAAAAATGGACATCCAACCTTGAGAATTTTGATTGCTTACGAGAGTTTTCTTAATCTAAACCCATGATCTTTTTACCAAAATTAAGAAGTTATTGTAAAAACTTTGTTTGAGAATCATCAATGTGGTTTTTGAATCAATCAATTCAAATGGACATATTTTGTTTGAAATTTAACCAAATAAAGGAATACTAAATCAACAAAATGGAAAGAAAACACAAACAATCCATAAAATAAAACATAGATGTTGAAATATAAATGAACAAAATGGAAAGAAAAACCAACAAAATAAAAAAATTGGTGCATTGTTGACAATGGGGAAATTGACATTGTTAAGCTTGAGCTTAATGGCAATGGTGTACTTTGACGTGAAGGCTTAGTAGTGGACACATAAGAGAGGATGGTGTACTCCATCTCAAGAGAGGATGGCAATGAAGTTGAGCGCTAAGTATTCATGTTGAGATCCACAAAAGTCCCTATTGCCTTTGAAGCAAATTGTTGCCTCGCAAGTAGTTGACATCTTTGGCCATCAAGATCCACGAAAGCAACTTGAAAATATACATGAAAAACATTGATCCAAGCAGGTTTAGGGTAAGGTTGAAATTTAGGCTAATTGGAGGATGAAAGTGGCAAGCAAGAGCAACATTTAGAGAGGAAAAGAGTTTGAAAATGTTATGTGGGTACGAAATTAGGAATTTGGAATTCATCAACTTAGAAAAAAAAATAGGTCAACAAAAGGATAAAATGGGTTTTTACATAAAACAAATTATTTTGTTTAAAATTTATTTTTAACGAAAAATTAATGTTGTTTGTACACGAAGGTTACAAGTAATGTAAAAAAATGGTGAGATATCAGGTGTAATAATTAAAAACCTTAGGAATTTGTATAATTTACTTAGTTGGGTTGTACTACAATTTAAACAAGGTTTGTAGATTTACTTTTTTGCTCTTGCTATATCAACTTTTTTATTCATGAAGTTATATCTTTTAAAAAAAATGTATGTTCACTTAAATTAATTATTCTATAGATTAAAAAAATGAATCAAACATGCACAAGTATAACAAACTTTTTTAAATATTAAAAAAATAAACAATACACATTCATACACATGCACGCACATGCATTCACATACATGTTAAAAATGAATAACACGTGCATGCATTCACATACATGTTAAAAATGAATAGCATGCACATCTAACTTTTTTAAAAATTAAAATATGAATAACTCAACTAACCTTATTTTGATTGAATGCTCTAATGATCTTAATGCAATTGCCTTTTGTGTGAAGATATATTTTTTCATTTAGTTAGTATTTAAATATAGAAAAAAACTTTCATGTTAACAATGGTCGTTGATCATCATTTAGACAAATACTAGACACACAATTTATGAAACTTACTATGGATAGATTGCTAAATAAGATGGAAAGTGAGAAGCTAGTCAGGTTCACTAATAAGCAACTAAGAATTGAAACTAATAGTTACTCTAGTTTGTTGGGATAAGGAGGTTTCAAAGGAATTCATAAATAAGATTTTAGTAATAGAACCATTATAATGAATTATAAAGTATAAACTTTGTCAAAAACGCTAAACATGATATGAATACTCTAACATGATTAATGTCTAAAATATAGTACAAAAAATATTATATATTCTTGTATATTTATCTTTTTCTTTTGATAATGAGTCTTCCAAATGAATATTTAGAGCCATTATTTATAGCTTCTTTACAAAAAATTTAAAATAACTCAATGAAATTATATTTTTCAAAGAATGTACATTAACCTTTTTAAATTAATTTTTTTAAGGATTAAAAAAATGAATTCCACATGCATAAGCTTATAGAGCCTTTCTAAAAATTAAACAATGAATAATACACTCACATGCACACATTAAAAATGAATAACACACAATTAAGTTTTTCTAAAGATTAAAAAGTGAATAACACAACTAACTTTGTTATGATTGAATGCTCTAATAATTTTAATATAACTATCATTTATTTGAAGATAGGTCTTGTCATTTGGTTAGTTGTCAAATACAGAAAAAACTTTCAAGTTGATGGTGTTCGTTGACCATCATTTATCAGATAAACAATTTATGACATTTAGTGTGGATAAATTTCTAGATAAGATGAATAGCATGTAAAGGGACTAATTAATCAGGTTCATTGATGAGCAGTTAAGGATTGCAATTGATAACTACTCAAATTTTATTGTGGTTAGGAGGTTTAGTAGCAATTTGTAAATGAAACTTTAGTAATGGAACCATCATAGCTGTGAACTACAACACATGAACTCTGCCACAGACATTGGACATGACACGAATACTTTAACACAACTAATGTCTAGTACATTTGTACCTTTTTTTTTTCTCTAGATAATGAGCCTAGAAAATAATATTAATAGTTTATTTTTAATATATATTATATTTAAGCTAACTTTTCCAAAGTTAAAAGAATGAGTAATTTTAAAATATTAGTATGTGCCCATCTATATAAAAATGTCGGCCCAAATGTTGAAATTGTATTGAGATATCAATTGATTCAAGTGTCCAACTTATATAAAGGAGTTAGCTTAAGTGTCAAATTATCTGACATGTGCAAGTGTTAGACAAATGTATGTATCTTGAGACTATGACAGTTGAGACACGAAAGGTTCCAAGGCTTCATAGGTATTTGATCACTTGGTTAACTATTTCTTACATGCAGGTTGATTAAATGTCGCCAAACAAAATGTTGCCACTGATGATACATCCTACCGTTGCACGAATTGAATGACAAATGAGCGAGACCATATTGATAGTTATGGAGTACATTAATGTTTCAATATATAGAGAATGAAAAGTTTAGCATTTCTGGAACCACAACGATTATTGAAGAAACTCGTTAAGCTAAATACTCCAAAATATAACAAACTAGTTACGTTTTACTAATATGTTGACATGCTTAAAATGAAAGAGGAATGATGGAAAGTTACTCAATCAGAAACTACGAATGAAGAAAAATTACAAATGCTACATTAACTAAGCATTATTGACATGCCAATGGAGAGAATTTAAAATTGTTGATATATATATATATATATATATATATATATATTAGTTATTTGCTAAGCTAGCGGCTAGCTAGTGTTCTAAACTTTATATTTAATAATTAAATAGATTAGTCCGATATATATAAGATACTGTATAGGCTAGTAAATTGCCTTGTTCTTATCGATTACTAAGTGGTTGAAGATGGCAAGGCTGGTCACTTGGTTCTAATCGAGAATATAGTCTTGTTGTATGTATAATGGAAACAAAATACATATATATTTAATTTATTCTGAGGTTAACATCATGTACATGTTTTCACTCCTTAATTAGCATCATCACATTCATTAGGAAAGCATAACCTACATACATCAGGCAAGGGCAAACGGGATATTAATTGTTGCTTATACTTTAGTAGAATATGAATCGATTAGATTAATAGGATTTGAGGCCATACTCGGAATGTGGAGCAAGAAATTTAGTTCAAGACTCGAAATTGTACCCAAAACAAAACGAATCAAAAGCAGTAAATATCATATATATCCCGTAAATTTTACAACCAACATATATAAAATACAAGGTAATGTTCAAAATTAATTAAAAAAAGTAAATAATTACGTATTGAGGATTGAACTCAAAAAAAATTTCTTGTACCCGTTTCCGCTGATGAATCCTGTGGTTCGGGTCCGAGTCTGAGTTCAAGGTCTAACTCCGATGAGGAATCTTGGGTTCGTTCAGTAGTAGTTTGACCTTGTGGCTTTTGTGTTTCATTGCTAGTTGGTGATTCGGCAAAGAGTGGAAGCTGCCTTGTGGGAATGGCTTTGGAGGAGGAATGTTCTTGTTGAGACATATTCCAATTCCATTTTAGTGTGGTGTGATCTTCACCAGACATGGCCTGATCCTGTTGAATTTGGTTTGAAGATTGTTGTTGCTTGAGCTTGGCTTTGTCTTTCCTGTGAATGTTCATGTGCCCCCCCAGTGCTTGTGCATTAGAGAAGCCTCTCTTACAGAAGTTGCACTCGTAGGACCTTGATGTTACGTGACTTGCACCTTGCTCGTCCCCATCAGAGGGATTTTCTGGTGGTGCTTGATGATGATGATGATGATGATGATGATGATCAGATTCCATTTTACCAGTTTCAACTTTAAAGGTATGTAAGAATGAAGGAATAGAGATGGTCAACAAAGGCAGATACCGGTGGTTTTATATGTTAAATAGGGCACATACAAAGGCCTGCTTTCATCTTATTATTTTATGCAAATGCCATGTAATGAGAATGTAACTTCCCGGATATGTTTTACAGCTTGAGTTGTAGCAAAGGACAAAATAGCTAAGGCTTGAAACACTACTAGGTCAAGTATTGTGGACAACTTGTGTTTTGGCTCCTGGCTTTCGGCCTACGTTAGATTCAATTCAAATATTGTCCCATAAACTCCCAATGTTACTATCAAACATATATATATTAGCTTCGTGTAATTATTACTATACATTACTGTATGTTCCCTATAATATGGGCTTGCTTTCTAAGTTGTTTCTAGCTTGTTATTGATATATTTTTACATTAATCATTAAATTTGTTAGCAAACATGCTTCATTACTTTTAGTAGATTATAATAAAATCAATGCAGAAAATTGATTTTAGTTGTTTAATTTTGCTGGGTACTGACTTTATATTAGTTTAAAGTAAATTTAACATATAGTTGATTATGATGTCTTTTTTTATATATAAAAAAATAATGATTTCAAAATCAATTAATATTGAATCAGAGTTTGGGTTACAAGAATTAAAAGAACTTAGCTCAATTCAATCGATATGAATTTTTTTTTTAAAATTTATATCTCAATTCAATTTTTATAAATAATAAAAAAGATTGGACTACAAAATATATATAAGAGATAAATCAAAATAATGTTCATATAATTTACATCAACTATTACATCATTTAATAATATTTATTTATATTTTTTTAAAAATTTAATATAAATTAAAAATTTATTTTATATAAATCATATCTATCAAATTTTATATTAATAAAAGATCATTTGATATCTCATTCATATAAATTAAAATTGACTTAACATATATTTTTTAAAAATATACTAAAATATAAATTATTTGATCATTTTTTTTATATTAATATTTAATTTTTTTTATAAAATTTAACATAAATAATTAAGATTATATATAATTATAATTTTTTTACATAATTTCTCCCTTTATATATATATTGTTGAAACTGAGTTTGAATTACAAAAGAAAATTATTATTATTATGAGAAACGGAACTTCAGAACGTAGCTTTTACATAAAGAATTGTTCAAATGTCATTTGTCGTTTAAAACAACAGGACATTAATAGTTAAATAAATTTTATTTTAAAAAATCTTACGTAAACATGTTTTGTTGTTATTTTACTGAATATGATAGAAAATTGACTCAATTTGATTCTTGCATAAACTTTTAACCGAAGGAACTCCCAATAACAAGAAGAAACCAAGCCCTAAACTTCCATTTTATAATCACTCCCTCGACACTGGTCATTTTTCTTTATATTTTTCCCCTATAATTTCATATCACTATATACATATATTTCTCTCTCCACGTATTGAATAACATAGAGTGGTCTATGCTTTCCAGCACGAAATGAAAAAAGTTAAGACAAAGATGATAAATGTTTTCTCAGAGCAAACTATCGTGAGTTGTGGGGCAAAGGCTAAAAATAATATATAATTGTATCGGTATAGATTGGTTTCAAATCTCTCTCAAGATGAAAAGGTCATCTTAGGAATCACGCAATCGTCTACAATGTGACCATTTGATTTTTAAAATAGTGAAATTTTGAATATTTTATTTACCTCTGTAACATATTAAAACAAGTTAATTTTATAGAAAAGCTTAAAACTAGTCAGTTTAAAGCTACATTAGTTGCATGCAGACCTGTATGGGTTTGAGCTTGAATGGATTCTGACTTATATACAAAGGGATTATTCTTCTTTGAGGAAAATGTTAGTAACAAATAATTCTTATACAGATTAACAAATTAAAATTAGAAAGATTTTATAAAAAAAAAAGTTACCAATACATCTTTATTATAATTTTTAATATGATTT
>JAMLFT010004073.1:0-20444 GCA_026544285.1 Pachyrhizus erosus | reverse complement strand
AAATAAAAATATTAAGTCTTTAAAATTAATTAAAAATTAAAATCATAAATACTTTAAAATATTTTTATAAATAAAATAAAATTGAAATTTATATAATACTATTACATAAATATATTTATTTCTACAATTTTACATTTCTCAACTATTTCAATTAATAATTTTATTAGACACTTATAATTCAATAAACTTATTCTTCGACTTTTAATTACTTGTGAGCTTTCTAACATTAAGCTACTTTTTAACTAATATTGTCAAATATAACCAAATTTTAATATATGTAACTTCAATAGAAAAATATTTTTATATAATTATAAATTTTATAATAAATATATAATAGTGAGAATCTTATTGTTTAAATTACGTATGCTAACTTAGAATACAAGAGTAAATTTATTTTTTTTATTTATTTATTTTGGAAGAAATTTTTATTTTACATTTATCTATTTTAAATTTAAAAAATATTAATTTTAAAGTTATACACTTATATTTGTTTAATTTGTAAATGTCTAAAGATTTATGATAAATAAAAGTTTAAATGAATAAGAATACTAAATCAAAATATTGTTATTTTTAAAGGGCATGAATAAAGTAAATATAAGATAGATGTTGCAATTGAAAGTTTGAAAGTTTGAAAGTGAAAGGAGTGGTTGGATTTTGATGTTGATGATGTTAGCCGATTTAAATGCGTTTAAAGTAGTAGTCTTATGGAAAGCTGTCCTAAATTTCCCAATTAGCTTACGCCTTTCACACATAACTTATTTTCTACATTCTTCTCTCGTCTTTTGGTAACTAAATCATGACAATATTATTATTATATTTTTAAATCCACCAATCAGATTTTTTTTTTTTTTCTTTTTTCTTTATTTACCATTCCTACATCCTCTTTCTTCTACATCATTGCTGCCTATAGCATGACCGTGAACCACCAACCAACCCCACCGTAAGCCACCACAAACCACCGTTTGTTTCGCTTTCTATTGTTTCAGAATAAACCGTGGAGAATGTTGGGCGATGACACGTGTTCCATGCCCAAGTTACTTAGGACAAAACGGGAAAGACCAGAAAATAAATAAAATAAAAAGAAGAAAAAAAAAATCTTGACCATCTAATAAATAAGTAATATATCTTATGGTCAAAAAGTTATTTCCCATTACATGATAGGGTCTCCCATCCTAGAAATCAGATGGTCACTTTTGACTGTATCTACATATATCAAAGTTTTTTTTTTTTTTTTTTTATTTCTTAAGTTCATAATTTGTGACGAATTTCATTGTCAGAATTTAATTTTGTAATTTAAATTTTAAATATAATTTTAAGTTTTTTTTAGAACTATAAATGTAAGTTGTATAATTATATAATTATATATAGGCAGTTAAGATAAAATATTAATTAATCATTGATGTCAATTTATTTTAAAATTTTAATAAATTCAAATTATGATACTCTTGAAATTAACTTAATTATTATTTTAACTTGTGCAATATACAAGATAACTGTTTATTTTCATAAAATTAAAATTTTAAAAAAAGTTATTTTTTAATATATAAATTAATGTATACTGTAATTAAAATTTGTAATGAATAAATATTCTGAATATGTAATTATATTTTAAATTTAAGGTAAACAATATATATTATGGCATGATATTGTTTTTAACTATTGATATTTTCTAGAATAATATCAAAATTCAATCAATAACTGGAAGTAAAAAGATATATTAAATGAGATAAAAGACGAAGAAAATTAGATATATGGATAAAGTTAAAAGAAAAATTATTTAAAATGATAAAGTTTTTTTGACTAATTGTTAAATAAAATTAGTTTAAAATTAAAATTAAAAATTATATTTAAAATAATTAAAATTTAAAAATTAAACTATATACATATGAGATTATGATATGACATGTTGCTAAAAAATTATAATAATTTGATTTAAATATATTTTTAATTTTTAATAAATATTTAACTTTTGTGTTTAATTTTTATTAAAAAATTATTTTTGGTTCCTCATAAAATAAAATTTTTATTTTTATCCTTAAAACATTATCTAAAATTTAAATCACTGTATTTCTTTTTTACAAATGTTATCTAAATAAATTTAGAGTCTGAAAATAAATTTTTTATTTTATCATGGACTAAGAAGAAAATAATAATAAGGATAAAAAAATTAAAAAAATTATTAAAAAATCAAAATCATATTTAAATATAACAATTTTCAAAAATAATTTCATTTAAAAAAATCATAAAAATATTTTTGTCGAAAAATAATTCCTAAAAATATTATTATTTAATATAAGAATTTAGATTTACAACACATGGATAAGTTTTAATTTATTCACTCTAAAGCAAGCTTATTTTAAAGAATACTTATGATTTGTAATAAAATATTAATATTTACTTGTACCTTTAATTAATTTTTTTGTTTTTAAGTATTGATTTTGTACATTGACCAATATAAACTACTTCTATTCCAATGATAACAATATTCAAAACTATAAAACAAGTATTTGATAGGCATGGATGCATTGCTAAGAAGGAAAGGTCTAATTTATTGATGTGACTATGTTTTCTGTATTGGAAAAAAAATAGCTCATAGTTAACGAGCAATTCTTGCATGAGAACTACGCTTATAGTTAGAGATGCAAATAATTAAAAGTTCAATTCAATATGATTTTAAATTCTGTAAAATTAGTGAGTTTTAATTTTAGTTTTTATAAAAAAAATATTTTTATTTTAAAATTTTATTTTTAATTTATATTATTAAGTAGAATTTATTAGCTGTTTGTGTTTAATAAAAAATCAAATGATGATTTAATTCTCAAATAATAATAGTATTGATGTATTACGTCAATATGGGATATTTTAAAAAAATTATAGATTTTTATAATAAATATTATTTATTTATTTTAAAATAAATATTAAAGATAAAATTAGTAAATTTTAAATTTTGAAATGATGTAAATTAAAAAATGTTTTATTAAAACCAGAACTGAATTTCATTCATTTTATAAAAACTAAAAATAATATTTTAAATTTTATAATAAACACATTCAATTAGAAAAGCTTAAAACATATCTAATTCGTAAAAACTCAATAAAAACATTAAAATAACTGTAACAGAGACTCCAACATCATCATTATTGCTGTTATTTTATTTTAATGCATCCTAAGCCCAGTTGTGTTTATAGCACCTTGCTTATGTAAGAATTTTGACTTTGTGAACAATTTTGTTGCCCAACCTGCTTCCTAATTGTTCAGTTGTGTAGTCCTGCATTCCTGCTTACCTAGCTTCTCTCAATTCACCTATAACTTCTGTCAGTCAAGGTTTCTTCTGATCCTAATAAACATTTTCCGTCCAATTTTCACTTGTATTTTAGATATATATGCATGGTTTCCTCTTTCCATTCCTTAAATATTTTAGCAGATTACTCTGACATCTTTGAGGTTTAGTCAAATTTTCTCCCATACTCTTTTTTTTTTTTAATCTCCACATTAACATTCCTTAATTATTACAATGACATACTTTAATTCTTTGAAACACGTTACAGTGCACTCTAAAGGGGTTCCTATACACGTTAAACACATTGCCGTGTAATTTGCTTTAAATATTTTATTACCGGTTAAATTGCTTTTGTATTAAAAAATATATTTAGTTACATATTCTTTTGCATTACTGTGGTTTGGGATGCACCTTTTATTTGTTAATGGAATTCTATTAATCCGAAGCCACAGAACCAGCAACTGCATGTATGACGTTGAAAAATAGTTCTCTGTCGTTATAGTTAACAAGCAAAAGAATAGGAACAATGTGCAAGCTCATTGACATTACTTTAAGTAATAATCAAGGCTTCAAATTGCTATCAAAATTGACCTTTGTCATGATTTTTTATATTGTAGACAAAATGTGACTAGTGCAGCCGTAATTGTGGTCCCAATAAAATGACATAAACCTCAAAATCTTATGTTGTGGTCAAAATTGCAATGGCAAACTATTTTTTAAAACCTTAGATAATGTAGGCATGCATGCTTTAGATTGCACTCATTGCTGCATTTTTGTGATTGCCATAACAAAGACAGATGTCAGTACTCAGTTGTTTCATACTTTCATTTTAGAATAGCCAGTCATCGCATAACCAGCCCCATAGCTCATACAAATTCACAAAAAAAAAAAAGACGCAAGAACATGTCAATCTCATTGCACCTATTAAATGTTAAAATGTTTAAGCTAAGCTAGCATCTTGATGGGACATAAGCAAATTTATTTGTGAGCATACTCCTTTGTGATCTGACCTCAAAAACCGGGGAGGCACAGTTAGCTTCCCCCTTGTCATTTTGCCCAAGATTTTGTGTATGCAAGTACCAACATGTCTCGGAATTCCTGAAAACATTGTCTCTGGTATGAGGGTACCCTTGGTACAAGTATTTCAATGGATTGAAAACTGGGATTTCTCTCTCAACTTTATGCTGGAACCTGCTTCCATGTCTATAATCAGCTGGATTGTAAAGGGGGGATTCTTTCTTTGACACTGAATTTGTCCGCAGACAGTTCTCTATCACCTTGGCCTCCTCCTTCAGTCTTTCTCTCATCTCCCTAATATTTCTCCTCACTTTGTAAGATCTTGACCCGCTAGTAATATTCCATGTCTTGAAACTTGAGCCACTGGAATTGCCAGGGACATGTTTGGATGTATATGGAATTCTATTGCACTCAAAGCAGAAGTTCTTATGTCTTTTTAAATCAAAAGCTTTCCTTTTTGCAGCATCATACAGACATACATATGCCTAAAGAAAGCACAACAAAAAAAGTGGAGGCATGGCTTGATTTGTGCTCATTATTAAAGTATTTCAAATAATGGGAAAAATATTAGAGTTTTATGCACTGTCACGATAAAAAACACTTTTACATTTCCAATTAAAAATCATCATAACATGACATTTTGCATAATAATTACAATAAATAAATTTATCATACACAATAAGATATGTGATTGAATTGAATGACAGTGTAAAAATTAGTATTACTCAAAACATTATATATCACAAACTAACCTCAGAGACAAGCTTGAATGCAATTTCAGCCTTTGGGTGTTTATTCTTGTCCGGATGAAGTTGCAAGGCTGCATCAAAATAACAGTCCTTATTATGCTGGGGAAAGAGGCAACACATATTGCATAAAACCATAAAAAACGAGTTGTTAAGCCTACCAAGTTTATGGTATTGCTTGCGAATGGTGTTTACCCCTGCATTTTCTTCCACCTGTGAGAACCCAATACGGAGAGATTTGCATCATATAAAAGAACCCAGAAAAGTGATTTTAGCAAGTTTGCAATTACATCAACAAGAAGGGATAAAACACTTACTCCAAGAATGCAATACCAATCTACGAAAGGTGGCTTAGCATGGTTTGAGACATGTCTATGAACACACACAACAGAACGGGTGGAAATGGAGCAAACCTCCAACACCAACTGAGTTTTGTAGTCTGATTCTTGTCCCATTCTCCCCACATCTGAAGTGGAAAGGAACAAAGGGGTTACAAATAGTGAAAGGCGATGTTTGTTTTTGTTGGTTTTGAGAGGCAGTAATAAATAACTAATAACGGAGGTGGAGCCGTTTGGAAAAATAAAGAGCAAGCATTGCGGAGTAGATTTTTTGAAGTGGGTCAGTTGGTGGGAACAAACAAGTAGAGAGAGATGGAGAGGTTAACGTTAATCTCTCCAAATGGCACCACTTGAGATATTTGGCTGTAACTTTTTTTTTTCTTCTCTTTTATATGGTTTATGGCCTATTGATATTCAAATTTGGAATGGAATTAAGTACTAATATTACCGTTTCCATGCTCTTTGGCCTCCCTATAATTATTGCAATTAAGTTGCAACCAATAACACACCCTGCTGCTGGAAATAGATTATTAACATTATCAACTCTTAAGCAATTGATATTGTTAAGTTTTATTTGATTAAGCCATTTATCAATTCCCGGGAAATTTTTCATATAATATAAGAATTCTACATTTAGGTTACTAAAAATATAGCCACATGATGCAATAAAACTGGACATATTTTAAAGGCTTGATTGTTTTATCATTATACACATGCTCTAATGCTAAATTTGTAGTTGAAAATTATATCAACATACTTTTCGATTACATTTAAAGAATTAATTTTATTTCATTTTAAAACTAACAGACACATTTTTTTAACTTTTAACTTTAAATTGTTTTTTAATTAAAAAATTGGGTCAAACATAGCCTATGTTTAGATGAGATCTCAACTGCTAAGATAATGCTACCAGAATACTTTATCAATTATCAATTATCAATTATTGCGAGTCTAATAAAATGACTTGGACTTTTCAAAGATTCTGTTTTGGTCTTAGAATTCATTATACCAGGCTATAGTGAAAAATTGGAAACCCACATGGTATTATTGATGAAATGGGGTACAGGAAACCCCTTAATTGAAGACCCGTAACACTTCAATGATGCTGATGAAATATGACACTTACGGTAGTAGGTAGGTGCCAATGCATAACCATTGAAGATTGGGAGATTGGAGGGTTCTAGTAGGATAATTCACGCATACGATTACCAGTTGAATACTTGAATCTTTGGCATAGAAAGGTACCCTGGGGTGGGTGGTGAAAAAAATAATTTTCTAATTGTCTTCCATCTTGCACCCTTAATTCAAAGTGCGTCTGATTTTTCCATCTTCTTGGAATTCATCATATGACATTGTTGTTGAGTATTAGGTGAAATGTAACAACAATTCTTTTAACATTGATTATATGTTGGTTGAAACATATATGAATTTGATTAGTTTGGGAACAAAATTTCTAAATGAAAAAAAAAACATCCATATTTAATGAGACTCACTTAAATAGAAAATGCTAAAAGATGGGCTACTAATGCTTCTCTAGAAATTTAGTTTCTCCTGATTCAAGATGATTATGGTATTGAATTCTCAATAGCTCCAAACCCTTTTCAATTTTCCAAGTTTGGAGAAAAGGGCTTCCACTATCACCAGTTTTTGTTGGAGCAAACTACCATTTCAGAACAGAGGTTTGTATCATTCTGCTGTTCAAGTAGTTTTATGAATTAAATGATCCGGTTACACCATTTTTTAACCTTACACTAATTTGTACCGATAAAAGGCGTGTAAATAACGAGTGTATAAAATATACAACTATATAATAAATAATGTGGATACTGATCGATCACCAACATTTAATTATTCACTTGTACAAAAGTAACATATATAAAATGCTCTTAGTATATAGGGACTCTTATTCTAAATATTCTCTTCACATGAAGTTGTACATATTTGAAACAAAGAATGCTAAGTGTTATTTTATAATGCTTTGGTAACTGAAGCTTTGTTTTGAATGGAGCAGGCAGCAACAGCATCCAACATAGGGTTTCTTTGGCACAGAACCAATGCCAAGAAGAGTAGGAAACTACAAATTTTGTTGATGTAGCTTTCATAGCCCAATATAAAGGTCAATAGAATACGATGGAATTCAAAACTCAAAAGCCGATGAAATCAATTTTTGCAGAGTTGGGATATGGGTTGGAAAAACTAAGTCTAAGCAACTGTGCCAGTCATTTGCTAATATGAGATATCCCAGGACATGGCATCCCGAGGGAAAAGATAGCTAATTCATCGCAACCTATGTAAACAACTTTGAAATTAAAAAGAGGAAATGTTTGACCTACACTTTGAATGCATTAAGCATGGGTTATTCAATCCTTTATGACTTTTTTAAATTTTACATTGGTATCCAAGGTGAATTTAATAAAAAAGAAACAAAGAATATATATAATATATTATTATTGATAGATAATTATGTTTCTTGTATATATAATAAGAAGTTTGATTTTAGATCTATGTAAAATTAATAAAGTTGACTTAACTTGACAGACCAACCAGTCAAGCATGTTTAAAAAATATAACTCCAAAAATTATCAAACATATTTGATTTAATATTATTTTCGTTTTTTCTTTGTAAAATTTATATAAAATTAGATTAAAAAACAAAGTGGATCAATTTGAGCCGATCTTATCGCCAAAGCCAAATCAACAAAAATGTAGTCTATAAAGTATTCTAACCAATTTGGCTTAACCTACTTTTAACATCTTGGTATGCTGGATCAAACAACTCATCTTGACAATTTTAAACATATATATATATATATGTGTGTATAATATTTATTAAAAGAAATTAATCTCTTAAATATATATATATATATATTGAGAAATTATAATTTAACGTTAAACCATAGACATGAAAATGTTTTAATAAAAAAGGGTTGATTAATTGGTAAAAATTGAGTAGTATTTCGATAAGCACACATGTTTATATCCCACTGAGAGAGTAAGGCCTTGTTAGTGGATAATTTTAACTATCTTTGTGAGTACTGTTTTAAAGCCAGAGATATGTTGACATTGATAAATTTATGGGATCAAACTTATCCCAACTATTCTAAAAAAGCAATGTTCATGTCTTTACATGAGACATGTAAATCATTGTCTATTAATAATTCAACAATCATCGACCGAATACCGCTTTCATGTGTCCATAGAAAATGTTGATATCGATAATAGCAATCATGATTGATTCTAAGTACAACACTCTTGTCTTATATCCGGTTAACTTTTTAAAATAATAAATTAATTTTATCTTAAATATCATAGATTAAGTAATAGAATTACATAATTTCATTACTCAGTTAATAATTTCTTTTACTCATTTTATAAATCGATAGTATAATACTTCCTTTTGCGCCGGGAGTACAGAAGTAAACCCCATAATTTCAATGTCATTAATTATTAATTTATTTTAAAAATTGGCAGAAACTACAACTGCAATTTTTTGGTAAAGATATATATATATATATATTTTATTTCAACTCATGTTTTTCTGTTTCACTTTGTCTTTAAAATCTTACTACATTGTGTGACCTCTGCCACGGTTAAATATTTTTTATGAATATTTTATAAAATATTTTAAATATATAAATATTTTTAAAAATTATATTAAGATTTATTTATAATTAAAATATAATAATTTTAATTATTAATTATTTTTTTCTTCTATAGATATAAGTTGATTATATTTTGGTAGACTAGGATTTTTAAAATACAATAAATAAAAAATGAAAATTAATTATGTATGAAGTAATATAGTAATTTAAATAATTTTTGTGAAATAATATTTCAAACATTCTGAAGTAAGAGTTTCTAATTAAAATAAAAAATAACAATAAAACATTTTTATGAATTAATATTTTTAATTATATATTTTTAAATTGAAATGTAAATTTAAGCTATGCATGATAAATATGAAATATATGTTGATTTATGAATAATGTTGTAAAATATTTTAAACTTTTAAGGTATACAAATTTGTAAAAAATGAATTGAAAATAATAAGAATAAAAAATCTTATATGAACAGAGATTGTCTCTCATTTTTTAAAAAACAATCAGCAAAGGGTTGAGAGAATATAGAGTAATCAAGATAAATTTATTTTAAACGTTGCTGGAAAATACAACTACAATTTTTTGGTAAAGACATATATATTTTTTATTTCAACTCTTTTTTTTTTCCACTTTGTCTATAAAATCTTATTTGATATGAGATTGTCTCTCATCCTCCCTTACTTAAAGCAATATATATTAGGAACAAAAATTCTTCAAAAATATTCGTCGAACAATTCAATGAATTTAAAATTTTTCATAATTAAAATATTAAATATATTTTAAATATTAATTATGTAACTAAATTTAAATTTTAAATATTTTATATATTAATTAATTAAATTAAATAATTTTCTTCTAAAAAATTTATGTACAAATTGTTCTCATAATTAACATTTTTCTTAATATGTCGTCAACATTTTTTTTGTTTTTCTAAACATTTTACACTTCTTCTCTCACAACAATGTTTTTCCTCTCTCTCTTATTTTACATGAAAAAATAAGGTTTAAAGATTTTGAAAACTCTATATATTTGTGAAAAACTATCACTTAATTTCTTTCTAAAATCTCAAAGTTTCAACATTTAAAGGAATTTTTTTTCTCTTTTTAATTTTTAAAAACTATTTTTAACTCCTAGAGGTAATATTTTTTTATTTTTCGTAAATATCATAATTAAGTAATGTATTTTTTTGTATTGATGTTATACTTGCATTAAGGAGAATGAAAGAAATTGTCCATTAAGAGATGCTACAATTCATAAGGATTGTATGATATATTGATCCGATGTTGAGTTGATAATTAATTTTTAAATATTATTCTTAATTGATTTTTTATTTGTACAATGTTATATTTTATTTTTTTATTTATTATTCAAAATGTGTTTTTATATGTTGTTGTGCAATATGAGTTTTTTATATGTTGTTGTGCGTGTAATTGATTATTTGTTTTACTTTTTTTAGATTTAGATATAAATTTAGGTCAATTTGTGTTTTAAGGTGTGAGATTATTAAATTGTTAATTTATTTTTTTATATGTATCCAAATCAAAAGAATGTTAAAAAGTAATTATATCAACTGTTTAGAAGAATAATACAATAAATACAGTTGAATGTGTTGTTATACATTTTTAAAAATATTTATATTTTTATTGTTAAATATCATTATTCTAGAATTATTTCCAGTTTTTACAAATCTAATTCTAATTTAAATTATTGTCTCATTTCAGTTACAAATTTAATATGTTTTTATTTCATATTTTATATATATACATCTTATAATTTTTCTATAATTAAGAGCAAAGTAAGTAAAAATTACATACTTTTTAACAACTTATACTAATCATTTGGAGTGAATGGTAATTACGTCATTTTATTAGAATTATTCTTTATTATTACTTAAAATCATAAAATTTTGGTTTTTTTCTAGTATGTAATATTATTATATATTTTTTTTTATACTAATATATTCAAGATAATAAAATAATCTTATTATTATATTCATTATATATGATTTTCAATCACATCTTTTTAACTATTTATCTCTTTTATCGTTAAACATCATTATTCTAAAATTATTTATAACTTTATATAATTTAATTCAAATTTTAATTATTATTTTATGTCACTAATAATTTTAATATTTTTAAAATATATTTATTCATTTTATATTTCAATTATATATGTTCTAAAATCTAATAGTTGAAATTGTAAAGAACGAACAATAGAAATGTTAATAATTATTTTCTTTAAACACATTTAGGTGTAAAATAATGATCAATGATCATTTTTCATTTTTTTCTAAAATAAAATTATTTAAATAAATAAAATTTAAAATGTAATTTAAAAATATTAATTTTATTGTAAAATTGTAAAAATACCTTTTTAATAGAAAAATATATCATTTTAAATTAATAGTTAATTATTTTAAATCATACAATAATTTTGAAAAATAATTTAATATATAATTTATTTTCTTATTTTAAAACTTTGATTTGCCCGTTATTTTATTTTACATATCATTGTGTCTGCATATTTTACTGATAAATAATGTCTTAAAAAAATAAAAAAGTTGGTCATATAAAACACAAATCTAAATGAAATTGATTTATTTAGTTAGAAATCTTAAATTGAAGGAGTTAAATCATAAAAATGAAAAAAAAAAGTTATAGTAAAAAATAGAGCAAATGTTTATTAGTAAAAAATTATGATAGAATTATGTGTCTATAAATGGTTAAAAAAATAAAATTAAGAAGATTGATTTTTTTTTTTGTTTAAATTTTGTTTCTAATCACACCTAAGTAGATAATGCATATATACAATTAGTGTAAATTAAAAAAATTTATATATGCTAATAATAAAATTTTAATTTTGAATGAAAATGTTTAAATAATTATACAATGATTTTTAATAAATTTTAAAAATATAATCCAATTTTAAATTAAAATAAGATTTGAATTATAATAATTAAAATATTGTTTAAATATTATTATTATGTTATCATTATTATTATATATAATATTTTTATTATTTTTTTAATAATTTGATGACAAAGTTGTTAATTATTTAATAATTATTATAAATATTATTTTTATCATTGATATCATTATTATTACTATTAATATTTTTATTAATAAAAATTAAAATAATTAAATAATTACATGATTGAGTAGAATTTTTTATATTTGATATGTGTGACTCTTAATTACCGATATATCCTATACAAATAAATTAAATAATATTTTAATAATTTATTTATATTATTTAATTATTTAATTATAAATTTATATTTATAATTTTTTATGACATTTATATATTATTTATTTATTTATATTTTTAATATTTAAATTTATATTATAATCATAATATATTCTTATTAAATATTTTTGACTAATATAATAATACTTATAATTTTTAATTAGTCTAAATATTACTTTAAACATTCTCTAAATTTTATTTATGCATCATACAAATACAAGTTTTAATTATATATAAGGAAAAAGATAAATGCATACTCAAATCTTATATGAAATGCAACGAAGAAAGAAAAAAAAAATCAATCTACAATACCAATATTATACTCACTACAAATTTATATATATAAATATTTTGATGATATGTGCATGTTCATGCAGAAGAAATTGGATAAATATAACAACATCTTTTGCGATTTTACCTTGACATGCTGACAAAACAATTAGTGTTCCAATGAACCACTGCTCCAACCCAATGTACAAGCAAACAAAGGTTCAAGGCCAGCTCCTTTTGTTATCTTCACATCAGAGTTTCAGAGAAAAACTAAAACAAATACGTATAATTACAAATCTACAGAAAACAATTGTTATATGAGTCTAACTTTTGACAAAACTTGTGGGATTGCTACATGGATATTGGATACACAGATGCCACCTATAGACTCTATTAACGACCAACTTTTAGTAAAATTATTTATACTTTGAAATTGTAAAAGCAGAATCAGTAGTAAAGCTACAACTACAAAATTTGTCTGAGGTGCAGGCTGCACTACTTGAATTTGAATTAAAAGTATGTTGTTAAGTTAAAGCACTTTCACATACAATGTAATTCTACATAAAAGTTTACACCTCAACCTTCGATCAGGAAATTTGAATTCAAACAACACAATAAGAATGTAATTTGGATTATTAAGATCCCATAGTGGAGGAAAGAGTTGAACATGAATAAATTATTCAACCCTGGTGGTGAGTCAAGTTATAAATCCATAGAGTATCTACGATTCTAAAACAACATCTAGTAGTTTCTTACTTTCCTCATCTTTCTCAAATGAAAAAAGAACGTGTTTATTATATTGGCTTCTGATTGACCACTTTACTAAAACATGAACGTGGTTTTTGATCATATCACTTGAATTTTAGAGAAGCTTCTTTTTTGTAAGTCAAAACTTCTTTAGGGGAATCATTTTAGCATAAAAAACATTGTAAGCGAGGTAATTTTTTTCTTAAACCTTTCAATGATATCTTCTACCACATATTAATAGCTGATATTGACTGAATCTTAATTAGCCAATGTGTTCGTATAACAATAAATGATACATAGACCTTGACATTTTATAGGTTCAAATGCCCACAAAAGGTGCTCTGCTATTGTCACCATATCTCCATCATGTCAAGCTCTGCTTTCACATTATAATTCTCACACAAAAAAACTCAATAATTATTCAATCACTCAGATTTATGCTAGGTTTGACAATGATTTCAGATAGTTTATCAATTATATTTCAGTTGAAACTGAATCGCGAACAAATGTAAAAGGATATTTGATTTAAACATTGCTTCTTCAAGAGCCAAGAGTATCTTATCTGGCAAAACTGTAATAAGAAATTGAAGCAACTTGTCAATCCCATAATTCCTGATAACATGTTGCCTGAATCTACACATTTCCTTGAAAATAAAACGTATTATATGGGATGAAACAAAGAGGCAAGGAAGCTAAATCAATATTTCGTTTAAAAAGTAAAAATGGCCATACAAAGCATTGAATACTAAAGCATTAACTAGACATCATATTATTGATCAGAAAATTTGATATCAGCAAGCAAAAGAGCACTCTTATCTGCATCGAAGTTTGAACAAACAAGTCAGCTACCTCAATCAAGATCAAGGTAATAGGATTTGAGTCAAAAGTTAATACTTTAGGTCACACATATCACCATCTACATGATATCTTCCAAGGTTCCAAGCGAGTAAATGAACAGTACTATTAAAATTTTATTAAAAATAACAAAAGAAAAAATATTAAATAAGATATTATAATTTTTAATAAATTTTAACTAAAAAAAATATATTACTAACATAAATCTAATTTATCACAAGATATTAAAGGTCCTGAGGGCAGAAAGAGTGATCCCGTTATCAACACGCACGGTCCTGACACTCAATCAATATTTATAGGGTATGGAACCTTATCAAATCGTAACTTTTTCCTTTTATCCAAATTAGTAATTAAGGTAGTTGTTTTTTGACCATTTGTTGTCGTACAAAGAGAAGAGTATGAAAGCACGTGCCAAAATAACCGTTGAACTAACATAAAACTAGTCATATATACCTATAATATCGGTGGGGACTTCAAATTCCATTTCTCCAAGAATTATTTTACATTGGATGTAGCCAACAAACCAATCCAATTAAGTAGGTATGGTAATGTCTCCCTCTCAGTCATGCTCAAGTTGACTTCCCAAATTATATATTGTCCTGGCTTCAGATTAAAATGATCTTAATTATTCCATTATAAATGAATTATGATGTTATCAAATTTGTAAATAATATCATGTATGTAGTCTTTCTTCATAATTCTTAGTACATAGGAGATTATGATGTGATATATGAACAGGTGATAGTATGATTAGTTCCAACGTTGGATTCATTGATTAGATTCTACTAGCATATTAAGACATGTTTAATTTTAGTAATTTTAATAAGATACAAGTGGGTGTCTCACTAATCATCTTTTCTTTTTCTTTTTTTTTTAAAATAACTCATCATCTTTCCTATTAGTCATTTTTCTGAACTACGTACCCTGCATACTTAATAATAACATTACATGTTTAGAAAGATTTTCATTTTTTTTTGTTGAGACGAAAGTTTTTAATTTTTTATCTTGTTGAGGATTTTGTCGTCATTAAATCAGATTATGATAAGAGAAATTTGCCTCAATGGTCCATGGGCTAGGTTATGCAAGATTATATTTGTTTCTTATTCTTTGTTAAAATTTTATTAGTTCATTTTTTATTGAGCACAAAAAAAACTTGAAACCTCTATGATATATGAATATAATTAAGATTATACTTAAGTAAAATGATTTGAGTTGATAGAAAATCCAAAATTTAGATAGTATATAAAAGGTTTAATTATTTGTTTGATTTTTATAGTTGTAAATATTTTATCTTTTAATTTCTATACTTAAGAATATCTCATTTTAATTTGTACAAATATTATTTTTAATTATTGCATATCACATTTTTTATTCCTTTAGAGTATGTTTGGCTTTTTTCTTTTAAAAAAAGATATTCAACTCATTTTATTTTTAACTTTTATTTTTCTTAAAAGAAGAAAGTGAACCAAACAGTTTTCAAAATAAGTTCTTAAAAAAATAAGCAATTCGAAGAAAAATAGATATTAGGAGCTTTTAAAAAAAAAAAAAAAAAAACTATCCTAAAGAGCTTTTTAATGGGTTGTAGCTTTCTCTGTAAGCCACTCTTCCAATCCTATTGGTTGATGGTTGTTGATTTTGGGAAAAAAAATGCTCTCCAGTAATTGGATGAGTACAGTAGAAGTCAGAAAGACACAGGAATTTAGTAGGTCCCACAAATCATCCAGTACTGAAGACAAACACGTGCCTTGCTATCCAAAAGAATCCCCTTGTAACACAGTAATATAATTCATGATTTTCAAAACCAACATTACTTTTTAATTATGGATTATTGATATTTATCTAAATAAATTAGTTTTATTTTTTAAATATTTTTTAAAACTGAATATAAGTTTTTAAATATTTTATACTTTATATTTTATAACTAATATTTTTTCTTCAATCAATATTATATAATCAAGTATTTTCAAATATCATTAAAGTATATTTTTATTAATTAAAGTAATTTTTATTAATTAAATTAAATTTAATATTTTATAAATATATTTTTTATTGGATGAGATAGCTAGTTTAAAAAAATTTTGCTTTTAAATTATTTTATTGAACAAATTTTATTTTTAAAGGAACTTTTAAGCTAGGAAAAAATAATAAATAATTTTTATTTATTTTTTATTTAAAAATAACTTTTAACTTAAAATTAAGTTGGATTAAACATAATCTTAATTTTTACAGTAAAAATTAAAAAAATTAAAAAATAGTATGTGTAAGGATTAAAATAAGACATTTTTAAGTATAGGAACTTAAAGTTAAAATTATTGTAATTATATAAATTAAATACGTAATTAACCTGAAATAAGACTAAATTATTTATTTAATTTGTATATATTGTTATCTTTATTTTAAGTTTTAGTCTTTAAGAGAAAATTATAATTCTTGATCATTACAAATGGATATAAGCTAAGTTATGGTTCTTGCTTGGAATATTAAAGACAACTTATTGACAATATAAAATTATTAAAAAGAAGTAATTGATCATCTTAAAAAATTATGTAGGAATGAAAATTTGTAATTTTTTTGTAAAATGACTAACTTAAAATGAGAATATTTTAATTGTGTGTGTAGTTAATTGGTTTACCTATGGTATATATATGAATCATAATAAGAATTCATTTATAATAATCTTTTATTGGTTCTTCAATGATAGAAATTTTGTTTCATTTAACTCTCTTAAACTCTACCACAATATGGTATGAGAGCTTTCATGTATCTATTTCATGACTAGAATTTTTTCTTCACATGTGCTTTCATATATTTACTATATACCTATATCATTGATCAAATACGAGAGTTTCCATGTATCTTCCACGAGTTCATTTTTCTTTATTTTTCCTCATTTTTTGTTGCTTGATTTCTCATTTATTCAATTTCTCTTATTTCTTATTTGAATCCATATATTTTTTTCTTTGCAAAACTTAGAAAATCCAATCGCATGGGTGGTCACTTAGTTGGACCATGCGAACAAGCATTAAGTGTTATTACATGTGTTTAAATCCAAATAAGTTCTCAAGATTCACATTTAAAAAATGAATAAATTCAAATAAATTTTTTAACAAAGATTACGAGAACATCATCTTATAACATGATGATACAAATCATACAATGGTGAAACAAGTTATCACCACAAATGCATATATAAGCAAAATATGACTTAAATATATTTTTAATACTTGTAAAATAATTTATTTTAATTTTATTATTTAAATTATTAATTTCTTATTTTAATATGTTATTTTTTTATGTTTGATTTGAATATTTATCGTTAGTATAGTTTTATTAAGTGATAACATGATAGGCGATTTATAAAAAAATTTAACTAAAAATTGTCTAGCGACAACAAAAAAAAGGTGCATTATTTATTAAAAGTTAACCTTATTTTTTTATTTTTTAACTATTACTGGATAATTTTTCTAGTTTAATTTTCCTAAACTATTTGTCACACATCATGTGTTAAAAGTTGACCTTATTGTTTATAGTTAGATTTTTTTTATTATTGTTGGATAAATTTTTTTTGTTAGATTTCCTTACGAATTATTTTTGACATCATCATTTAATGAAACTATATTAATAGTAGGTAATAAAATCATTCATAAAAAATATACCAAATACTAAAATAAATATAAAATCAATAATTGATGTAATTATACTTGTAGAAAAGTAAATTTTTCCAAATTTTCCAATCTTTCCGAAGTCATTTAATTTACAAAGTAAAAATGTGAAATTGAGACTTAAGAAATGGAATGCACCACAAATTCTTAGGAATTTGATAAGTTAGTGAACTAACGTCACAAAAAATGCAAATTCTTTGATAAGGAACAAAGGTTCTAATCTAGAACCTAGAGTGAGAATTTCTAAACTCTAAAAAAAGTATAAATTTATAATTTTATTCAAATAAGCAAAAGTTTACTTTACATTGACTTCCTACTATTTATAAGTGACTCAAATTAGCCAAAAATCAACTAAACTAAACTACATATACTAAACTATAGAACACGACAAAATTGAGCTGCAAAAAGCTAACTAATTCAGTAAAGACTTCAAACAAGCCTAATCCACTAAGTCCAATGTGGGTTCAACCTCATAACTTTGGGACCAATAGGTGGTCCAATGGACTTGGCCCCACCAAGGTCCAAATATTTCTCAAAACCTTTTCTCTTGATTTTTCTTTTACATGTTCTCCTTAGATAGTTCTCTATCATCATTTCTTTTTTGAATAAAATTTGACATCAAATTTGAATATTTGGTACCTATATCACAAGGGAATAAAAAAATATATTTTAGTCGCAAATTAACACGAAAAAATGTGTTTTAGAATGTAATAAAAGATAGCATGTATTAAGTAGTAGTAATGGGGTATGTCCTATGAAAAATACCCCATTACTACTACTTAATACATGCTCTCTTTTTATAATTATAATTAATGATAAAAAAGAAAGAAAAAATATTAAAAAAAAAGATGATAAAAAAATTCAAAAGAAAAACATTACAAGCATCTCATACATGTTAGTAGTCCATCTTAAGTATTATATTTTTGTACATCTTAGATAGATAATCTTGTAATTAGTCAAAATATTATTTTTTCAACCATATTAAACTAATTCACTTTTATCTATTTTAATATATTTTGGTTCTTCTTAACCATTTATCTATTTTAATATATTATTTTTAACTATATTTAAAATTAATTTTCAATAGTGTTTTAAAATAATTTTAATGATTAAAATAAATTTATATCACAAATATTTGTTATAGTTTTAAATATGATTTATATAGTTGAAGATATTTTTTTATTACAATCTTTAATTATAATATATTTATATGTTAAAAACATTTATTTGTTATAAAATTTTAATTATACAAATATAAATATTTATTCTATACATTACACATGCTAAAATACTAATACGATTAAAATTCTCTCAAAATAAACCAAATTAAGAGCCAGGTAAGATCTTAAACAACTCTAATTCTTCTAAGGGCTGTAGTACACTTCTTCACAGTACTAAACTTTAATTTATATTCATTTCTTCTAGTACCTACCAAATTAACACATAACCCTTAAAATAAAAAAAAGTTAAGTTTAGATATAATCTCAGTGTAAGTCAACCAATTTAAAATTATCTGACATATAATTTTCAAATTAATTATTACAAACGTGAATAATATTATCATATATAATTAGATAATAATATGAAAGAAATCATAACTAATTCAACAAACATTTTAATTTTTAAATTCTAAAAATTTAAAACTAATGTATGTTCACATTAATTTATTCAGATAAAATAAAACTTCTCACATCATTTTTAAGCCCCAATGGACATACATACAGACACATGTAAATTTTTGTATATCAATTATTTACGGATAGGCACATCAAGACACCACTCAGTTTTGCTTGGGACTATTTCCAACCACATAATGAGACACCCCCACATTTATATTTGTTTAATCTTATCCTAATAGCCACATGATATTAAGAGGGACAAAATACCTTACATTAAGCAGCAAAACTGCACACAGATAGATAAAATATATCCAATATTTTATTTCCTAGAACTAGAAAGTACTATATATATATATATATGTAAAAAAAAAAAAAAAAAAAAACTAGAAAGTACTTCTAATGAAGAAAGAATGGCCCACTGAAAAATTATACATCAACTATGGATGATCCATCCTACAGTCAATGTTGGGTTGGATCCAGCCACCAACCAATCTTATTGCACCGCATCCCTTCACCCCTCGTTCTCATCGTCTTTGTCTTATACATTATTATGATTATAGTTTTGTCAAGTTAATATATTAGTATTATGTTTAAGAGTGTATTTATATTTAAATTATTTTATAAGTTATATTCGCCATGTGTTTTGTGAAACTAACAATATTTAATAAATTGTGATCTCTGTTGCTTTATAAAATGAAAAATAATTAGTTTTCCACTCACTCATTATAGATTACGTTAAGTGTCCAATTGTTTTTTTATTCAAATTGTATAAATTTTTAAGAATCAATATTTTCTGTAAGTAAAATTAATTCTCGTTTTTATTTTTTTAAATCTAATAATTAAAATTACTTACTCATTACTATCATTAGATTATAATAAAATAAATTTAAAATAAAAGTTTGTAATTTATATACATATATATATTATAAAATAATCTTATTTTATAATTTTTAAAACAAATTATAATAATATTTTAAAATTATTTTGATAAAAAAAAATTATTTAATTTATTTAAATTTTAACACCATGATTAAATTACTTAGGTAAATAAACGATTAAAAT
>JAMLFT010004072.1:0-20446 GCA_026544285.1 Pachyrhizus erosus | reverse complement strand
TTTAATTTTTAATTTTTTAAAATTAAAATTAGTTTTAATTTTTCATTTTTTAAATTTTTTATAAATTAAAGATAAATAAAATGAGCTAATCATTTTATCTCTATGAAATAATATAATATTAAAAAATATTAATTCGTAAAAATAATTAAATCTACTAAAAAATCATTAAAATATTGAAAAATTAAAAAAAAAACTTTTTATAAGAGAAATAAATATATTAAAATTGTATAAATAGTTAAAAAATATAGAATAATCATGACATATGTATAATGTTAATGTTTTTACATGTATTTAATTTTTATTAAATAAAAAATTATACATCAAAACATAATAATAATATTGAAAATATTCATATAGTGATAACAGAGTGTCCATAATGGTGATACTAATAGGGTCAGCGATAATGATGGTGGTACTAATAGGGTCAGTAATGATAATGATGACGAGAATAATGTTGATAAGTAATGGTAATGACGATGATGTAATAGTTATGATGATTGTAATTGATGACAATAATAGTGTTGAAATAATAGCGACAATAATGATAATTGTTAAAGATATTGAAATATTTTCTTTAAAACTAAAAATCAAACTTATAAATAATTTTTTCTTTGTTTTTAAAACAAATATAAGTGTTTTGAAATTAAGTTCAAATTATTTTAGCTTCATTTTTATTAGACATATTTATTTTAAATATTAAAAATTAAAAATTCACAATCATCCCAAACAAACTCTTAAATATTTGTTAAAATTAAACAAATTATTTGGTCAATTGGCTAATACAACCATATAATTAATTGAAAATAGGTATTTGTTTTTTAAATAGTTTCTATATCAAACATGTAATGTATGATTGTGTACTATTTTTTTATTTTTAGACTCACTTTTAAAAAAAAAAATCTAATTTATTCGAGATTGAGAAAGAAAGTGAAAATAAATAAATAAAAGAAAGTGAAAAAGAGTAAGATAATTTTTAAATTATTTAATACCAAAAAAAATGAAACAAAAAATATTGTATTGAAAGCAAAGAGAAAGAAAAATAAAATAAAATGTAGAATAATATAAGAATAAATTTTTCACACAAAAAATACAAAAACATAAGAATAATTTTTTTTCACACAAAAAAGAAGAAACATTTTTTCATTTCTATTCTTTCACCCACTTTTGGACAAAATATATTTTGATGTAGGTCCAATTTTAATTGTCTCGTTCTTCTTTTTTTTTTTTATTAGTAATAATGATTCAAATAGTAGATGAATGATGAAAAAACATTTTTTCCATCTTCATTTTTTCTTTCCTTCTACATTCTTTAAAAACAAACATAATGCTGATAAAATTATAACATGTTATTAGTAACATATCAATTAATGGGTCATTAATTAAAATGATATACATAAAATTTACATATATAAAGAAAAATTAAATTACTCTAAAAATAATTATAAATTCACACTATTTTAAAAAAAAACTATAATAATTATAATGATTAATTAATATTAATAAATAAATTTTAAGAAAATAAATAACAGAAATGTAGAGTAATTATATTTTTTTATGTATATTAAATTGTTAAATACCGTGATATATTTTTATCATTTTTTTAATTAGAGTACATTAATAAGATATATTATAAAATTTGAAAGAAAAAATAATAGTTTATTCGTTTTAGTAAGTTTAATTTAGGGGTATTGTAATAATTCTATACTCATTTTAAGAAAAAAAAAACATGCCATACAATAGTATTTTCCTTAATTAAAAAATTACCATGGCAAAATAAAAAAAAATAATAAAAAGTCTCGAATTTCTTGGCCTCGAATTGCTCAACGTATTTTGTTGAAAACGTATAAATAGCACCATAAATGTTTTTTTAACGAATCTTCAAATCCTAATTTGAAGAAAATTGTCATCATGTCATCTTCGTTTTTAAGATGTCGAGGAACATATGGTTCAGTCCTTTTGAAAGACTTCGTGCCTTGCTTATTATGTTTTTTACTTTGACAAGTGGGTTCATTGACACTTTCATCTTGATTTTCCATTACTTAATTTTTTCATACGCTATATCTGCCTTCATTGAGTCCTATTCACATTTTTTACCCACAAAGTTTTAAGATAATAAATCTTTTGATAATTTACTAAATGCAAGTATAGAGGTTGTGGTTTGGTACTATAAAGTCCGGTGTTTCAAGATTGGCTATTGCCAACTTTGAACAACTTCCACTTAGGATTAACATTAACATTTCTTCCACACATTCAAATGAGGTATATAGGAATTCTTGTTTTATACAATGTTGACACATTCCTCAACTTGGTTAAGAAACATGTTAGCTTGATGTTTTGTTTTTTATTTTTTATTTTAAGAGACTAATTATTATTTAAAATTATTTTCAAATTTTAAATTCTTTGAAAGATTTGATAAATGATTTATAATAATAATAAAAATTTACATCAATAACACAAACATTATGTCATTATTTATAAGAAAATTGACATAATACATTAGATTCATTTCTCTCAAACTATCAAATAGTCCTTATTTTATCATTATTGATTTCTTTTATTGAAACATCAATCATAAAAATTTGCACGAGCTCAACATAGTTGGCTTATACTTGGAAAGGATATGTGTTAAATTTTATTGATTTATTTTGAATTTTAATCCACTTACATAAATTATTTGTTGGATCATATTCTCAAAACAAATAAAAATAATAATCTAACGACAATAAATATTATGAATTTTATAATATTTCTTTCATTTTTTCTATTTAAAAAAGGAATCTTATGATCTTTAATTGACATAATTTGTAAATATTTTAACAAATATTTTTTTTTATCAACTTGATTTAAATCAAAAATATAGTTTTAGTTTTGAAAGTTGGATTTATTCTCATCTAGTTTAAACATTTGCCAAATGTACGAACAGGGATGAAAGCACATACAAGATCAAGATGGACAAAATTCTTATTTTTTTTTTTAGTTTTAAGTTATTTTGATATGTATAATAATTTTAAAGTTAAGATAATTATTTTTTATTAAAGTATTATTTATACATTTTGATAAAATGATAAATTATTTTTTGTAGTATTGTTACAAACTTAAAGTCATCAGTTTTTTAAACATATATTCTATATCTTTATTTTAAAGATATGTAGTATTTTTTTTTCATTTCTAAATAGAATGTTTAAATATCTTTTGTTTGTTTTAATTAAAAGTTATTTTTTTAATGATTTATCATTATTATTTTAAAAGATATAAATTATTGCATATGCAATTAAATGACATTATTCTCCTATTTATATAATTTATCTGAGAATTTCAAACAAATTATTATCCTCTATCAATGAGAAAAGCTTATAAACATCATGCAAGAGTTTAACAACTTAAACTCTGAATACATAAACAAGTATTATCTCTTCTTATTACTGTTTTTGTATTTTTTTTTTCTCTCGTCTTTGTTTTCAATGTCATTGTTTGTTGAACGCTAATATAGTTGTAATTAAAGACATTTTTGATCGTAAGATCACTGCTGTATGGATTCTTTACTGCTCCTACAACTGTAATAATAACATATTATCTTCCATTAATTATATAAATATTTTTTTATATTGTCATTTTTAATTACCATTTAATGTAAACTTAATGGCCAAAATCACTCCTGTAATGACAATACCGTTGTAGAGAATCTAAACGGGAATCATTGAAACTCTTTTTTTAAATATTTAAGACTCCAATTTAAAATTATTGGTTAAATTGAAATAATTATATATCAATTCATCAACACGCTTAATAATTTAACCCATATTTTATTTGATGAAATTTTAAAATTATTCAGACTAATAAAAGCTTAATTAATTTATAATTCTATAGTGAAACTGATCGTTCTTCATGTCTGGAATTATCTGATACTGTTGATTATTCGGATTTTTGGAGCCCCATTCCAAAAGCCTAATCAGGTGCAAGTCACGTGCCTCAGAAGCGGGAAATTCTCACTGCGCAACAACTCACCAACAAAAACTGGCGGGAACTCATTACCCTCTCAGTACACACTCTCCACTCTCACACCGTCTCTCTCTCCCAATTCCGATGAGCAGCAACGCCTCCCGGAAGCGCGCGGCGCCGCCGTCGCAACCCCCGCCGGCGAAGCAAGCCATAATGACGCAGGAAGAAGATTTCATGGACGAAGACGTGTTCATAGACGAAACCCTCGTTTCCGAAGACGAAGAAGCCATTATTCTCCGCGACATCGAGCAGCGTCAGGCTCTCGCCACGTGCCTCTCCAAGTGGACACGTCCTCTTCTCTCCACCGACTACGTCAACCAATCTCGTAGCGTCGGTGAGTATTTTCCGTTAACTGTTTCCCCTTTTCTTTGATGCTAGCTAGGGTTTTGTTTTTCCCTCTTATTAGTGGAATTTGATTGATTTGTGTTTTTTGTTTTGTGCTTCTGTTTTTGGCTTTTAGTTTTTCAGCAGCTGGAGATTGATTATGTGATTGGAGAGAGTCACAAGCAGTTGCTGCCGAACTCGTCTGGACCTGCTGCCATTATCAGAATATTTGGAGTTACTAAGGAAGGTTTGATCGTGTTTCCGTTTTATTCCGTACTGCAAAATGTGGTTGGTTAGACAATTGGAGATAAACATTGCTGGTTTTTGGGTTTATAGTGTTGCATGAGGTTGTAGGGAAGAAAGAAAACTTGAATGTCTTCCTTGACGATGGAACAATTTACCGTTTTAGAAATTATAAACATTAAAGAGAACATTAATAGTTGAAGATGCATTTGAGCGTTTTTGTTGTTTGTTTTCAATCAGTAAGTCAAGTTATTATTTATTTTAGGAGTATTTGGAGTTTGGTTTGGTTCACTGGGGGAGGGGGGTGGGGGTGTCCTCACCCAACCAGTCATTTCGCTTCTAATTGGAGGAATGAATTAAATCAAACAGTATAGGTTCAGTTCAGTCCAGTACTCCAGGCAGTTTTTGATCAACCATTTATTTCTTAAATAAACACTAAGCTGACTTCACTTTTGTTTTATACATGATCTACTCATCAACAAATTTGCCCTGAAATTTTTTATTAAAAGCATAATCAATAGACGAAAATAAAAATTGATGTAAAATGTTTCATAAATAAGTAGAAATCTATTAAGCTATAAATATATTAGTTATAGACAGTATATGAATACATAGCTAACTACACAATTTCAGTCTGGTTTCATAACTGAAAACTGAACCAGACTACACATACGTAAAAAATACCAAACTTATTATGGTTTATTAGGTCATTTTGTTGCCAAATTAAGATTTATGAACCTACACATATAATTTCTTTGAGTCCAGAAATGAAGCGATCAATGCTTCAGGAAAGGGCATATTGATGCTCTGACAAAATTGTGCTGAATATATTATGTATAGCTGAAATGAAATAAAACCCAACATTTGGATCTTACTTTCTTGCATACTCAGTTTCCTTCTTACATAATCCATGTTATGATTTTCCAATTACATTACATGCATGAATAAGTGCCCTAAATAATCTGTTTTAATAGAACTTCTCAAGTGTTTATTTGAAACTGTTGGTGTAAAAATAAAAATTATATATCTATCACTGTACTTATGATTATGGCTCTTAAGTCAACCATGCAGTGCCTTGTAGGAATTATATAATAAACTTATATGTTGTTTGTTTGTCAGGACACAGCGTTTGCTGCAATGTTCATGGGTTTGAGCCATATTTCTACATCTGTTGCCCTCCTGGAATGGGTCCAGATGATATCTCTCATTTTCATCAAACTCTTGAGGTATCCAGTATAGTACCTGAAAATACTTTTCTTTTCCTAGTTTGAAATCTGATAAAGGGAACAGGCTTCATTTTTTTAACTTATGAACTGCTTTAATTTAGTTGTGTTTGTGTCCCATGATGCTTCAGGGAAGGATGAGAGAAGCCAATAGAAACAGTAATGTGGGAAAATTTGTTCGTCGTATTGAAATGGTGCAGAAAAGGAGTATTATGTACTATCAGCAATCCAATTCCCAACCCTTTCTCAAAATTGTAGTTGCACTTCCAACAATGGTTGCCAGCTGCCGTGGTAAACTTAGATATTTTCAGTAGACATTCTACTTCCCAATATATTAATCATCTTTTGAGAAGTCCAGAATTACTTTATTGATGTCTAAGCTGCATTCTTGGTTCTCATTGGCTGTACTTTTAATGTTGTCATGGTATGGCCATGTCATACACTTTGGGTGGTTTAAGTGTTAAATTTTAGTTTCATGCATCTTGACAGTAGTGTGTTTGCATTTTTTGTTTAGATTATTATCTTTCTCAACAGTACTTCACTCATGCATGAATGGTTCTTGCCAATATTTCAAAACTTGGCAGGTATTCTTGATAGGGGTATTCAGCTTGATGGTCTGGGAATGAAGAGCTTCTTGACTTATGAAAGCAATGTACTTTTTGCCCTTCGCTTCATGATTGACTGCAATGTAGTTGGTGGAAATTGGATCGAAATTCCTGCTGGAAAATATAAGAAGACAGCGAAAAGCTTGTCTTACAGCCAGTTAGAGTTTGATTGCCTGTATCCTCTTTCATGTGGTAATATCTGTATAAAAGGGTTATGGGAATACCAAAATCTTTAGAATTTTCTGTTCTCCCCTTAACAATGTTATAGGTATTCCGATTTGATTAGTCATGCTCCAGAAGGGGAATATTCAAAGATGGCTCCGTTTCGCATATTGAGTTTTGACATCGAGTGTGCTGGTCGTAAGGGTCATTTTCCTGAGCCTACCCACGATCCTGTTATCCAGGTCCATTACCCTCTCTTTTCACACCTGCAAATTCAAGACAATGTTATTGTTTTTGAACTGAAAATTCTCATTTCTTACAGATTGCTAATTTGGTTACTTTACAAGGAGAAGACCAGCCATTTATTCGTAATGTGATGACCCTTCAATCATGTTCTCCTATTGTTGGTGTTGATGTGATGTCATTTGAAACAGAAAGAGAAGTCCTGCTTGCTTGGAGGGTAATTCCATTGTGTGTTTAACCCTATTTATACTTCTTAAGCACAAGAATTTCAATAAAATCCCCAGATTTGATTCACCAGTCCTCCCAAATAAACTATATTTTTGAGATATGCTAATTAAGAATCTGACATCTAGCATGTTTTATCACGTAATATGATGTTTTGTAGTTCTCATAACTTCATCAATGGTTAATGCTATTATATCAATTGTTTCTTAAACATGTATATCATGAGTCGATTTGATATTATGTAACTGTTGAATGAATTGTAATCCTTTCTCTATTACCTCTTTTAGTTTGATGGACGTGATTTTTTCTTTTCTTGCAGGATTTTATTCGTGAAGTGGACCCTGATATTATTATTGGATATAACATCTGCAAATTTGACTTGCCATATCTTATTGAGGTATTGACTTGACTTTGAGATTAAACAGTACACTTACAGTTGATAGCTGGAAGGTTTTGTTATTAAAAAAAAGGTTGTGTGCATGTTGTTGTGGTTACTGTTCTAATATAATTTATTTTGTTATTGTCTTGGTTTCAGAGAGCTGCAAACCTGAAGATAGCAGAATTTCCAATTCTGGGCCGTATCAGGAACAGTAGAGTTCGAGTAAAGGATACAACTTTCTCTTCAAGGTAAAGAAATTTAGTCTTCTGTTATATACATGTTTTCTCTCATTATTTTGTAGTGTATTATGGTAATCTAGTATCCTTAACATTTTCTACTAGTTTTGGAATTGCTTTGTTTATCCTTTTATTTTCTAACTTCTCAATCATTTGACTATCTATCTTATTGATAATGGTTTTGTAGGCAGTACGGGACCAGGGAAAGTAAAGAAGTTACAGTAGAAGGGAGAGTTCAGTTTGATTTACTCCAGGTTCTGTCAATGTTGTTTTGCTTTAATTACCTTGTGCTTGGACAATCCGAGTTTATTGCTTGATAGGTTTATTGGATATGTTCTCATTTGCAGGTTATGCAAAGAGACTACAAATTAAGTTCTTATTCACTGAATTCTGTGTCATCACGCTTCCTTTCTGAGCAGGTAAAGTCATTCTGTTTACATCATTTCAAGCAATTACTTTTCCCCTTTATTTTGTGTGCCTTGGTACAATGGTAAGGTTATTGTTGCCTTGTAACTTAGAGGTGATAAGTTCAAATCCTGGAAAGCCTCTCTGCTTGTGGTATAAGGTTGTGTACATCTATCCTCTGTAGATCCTATTAGGTGGGAGCCTTGTACACCGGATTACCCTTTCATCTTTTTTTTATTCCTTTATTTTCTGTTTTAAATACATCTGGGAAGTGGGAACCGTTAATGGGACTTTGATCATGGTTGGAAAGTACACTTAATCTTTATATTTATATATAAATATATGATATTTACCTATTTATAATCATAGATGTAGTTGCAGATTTACAGTCATAAGCTAATGATTTGATGTAAGCATTGGTCATGTCAATTGGATTGCCATGGAGTTGTAATTTGACAGATATACATTTCCATTGGTCATTTATTTACTGTCTGCATGTTTGTGTATCTGCTTTTTCTCCATTTGTGACCTATTTATATGCCTACCATTATTTAAACAGCTTCTTTTGTTGGAATCTGGTCTTTGTTGTTGATTGTTCTAGTGCAAGTCGATTTATTGACTTAGTCACTGCATGTTTGTATGCTGCAGAAAGAAGATGTTCATCATTCAATCATATCTGATCTTCAGAATGGAAATGCAGAAACTAGGAGGCGGCTTGCTGTGTATTGTTTAAAGGTTTGTATTCTGGCTCTTTTGTCTTGGGATGCTCTTTGTTGCTACCTTTTATATAAAATGATTATTGTCCAGTCTTTTCATTTTTTCCTATCAAGTTCTCATTGGCTGGTAAACATTATGGATTTAAACTAGTAGTTAACAATAATTAGTTTGGAAGTCTCAATTGATGATGAAAATTATGATCTGACTGATAAACATAACATTTTGGGTTTGCTTTGTTTGTTAGTTTTATGGAATACTTCTGTTAGAAAAGGATATACCCTGATATTTGGTTGCCCTTGGCTTCTGTTGTGAAGTTGTAAAAAGGGCTCGGTTTCATCTAGTTTTATGAAGTGCAGCAAATGAGAATTTTTAACCACTTCATTTTATTGACCATTTCTGCTTCCTTTTTATGAGGCAATTATCACCTAAAAGTCTGACAATTTGCTCAAATATATTTTTCTCAATGCTAATAACCAATAGGTTCAACATTTTGTGAACCTAAAATACTTAATGCATCTAGATTTATAAAGTTGTAATGCTTGTGGTTCTTTTACCTATTAAAGTGCAGATGTGGCGAATCCATTATGGGTATTACATGTGGAAGAAAACTAAGTGAAATAAATTGACCGATCAAAATTCATACTTTGCTCGTCTACATGCAGGATGCATATCTCCCTCAGCGGCTTTTGGATAAATTAATGTTTGTTTACAATTATGTGGAGATGGCTCGAGTAACAGGTGTCCCAATTTCTTTTCTACTTTCCAGAGGCCAAAGCATTAAAGTGAGCGTTGAAGTTCCTTTTTTCTTATCAATCTTTAGAAATAAAGAAAATGATTGACTCATTGAATTTGTAGCAGTAATTGCTTGTTCTCCTTTTTCTTCCTTTCCAGGTGCTTTCTCAACTTCTTAGGAAGGCAAGACAGAAGAATCTGGTCATTCCTAATGTCAAACAGGCTGGATCTGAGCAAGGAACATTTGAAGGTGCCACTGTAAGTTCATTCTTTTCTTTTTAATATTCATTATTTTAAATGGTTAACATTTATACATAGTTTCTTTCCACTTTCAATTTATATACATGCATGTTTGCATGTCTATGGATCTTCCAATATGAAATGAAATATGTTGTATCAGCTACCCAGCATATAAGTATTCCATGCCTTGTATTTTCTTAGAGTTTTATTTATATTTCATCACCACAAATTAAAGTATATACTGAATTGACTCGTGAATGAAGGGACTTAGAAATTGAAAGGCTCATAACATCTTTAGTTCGTTTCTCCAAGATTGGTTTGCATCAAGATTGTCAAATTTGAGAGTCTATGTAAACTTGGGGAGGTCTGTAAACTCATAAGACTTTACCTATCACTAAAATAATATTAAAAATACCTAATCACATATCTGAACAAAATATATTATCATAAATCAAATCTATGAAACATGAAGTAGACAAATCACTAGAGTCCAATTATCCAAGAGGATGAAATGGAATCAAATGAACGATGGCTTGAGCCTTGTGACAGAAAAAATGGGAATGGGAATGGCTGAATGCAATTGTGGTACCTTGTTTTCAGAGGTTAGAGCAACTGATGTGGTCTTCTAAGGTTGCACACGGTTGTGGTCATTGCAAACCTCTTGGTGGAGGTTCATGGAGCAACCAAACTTGTTGGAAAAATGCAGGACAGTGGGAGTGAGAATGAGATTTCCTGTGAGTTTTAGATGTTATGGAGCAAGGAGAGGCAAATCTTGTGGAGTATAAAACAAAAAAAAAAAGGGTGGGCGTACCCTAATGAAACAACTCCATTTTGGCCATTTTTGGGATGTTTTATATTGCACAAGCTAACTTGCTTAGGGTTGCTACTCTATCTTACCTGCATTTGACTGATCCTACCTGAGTTAAGCTGAGTTTGATGAGCTCCAAGCTTCTGAGTGAGTTGGCATTAAACTCATTCAATTTAAAGAGTCAACTTGTCCAAGTTTACAAGTCAGCTTGCAAGTTCATCAACCATGCTTTGCAAAATCATTTGTCAATATATAATTTTTTTGGTTAGATAGAAATTTGGATGCTGTATTTTCACTTTACGGTTGGAATAAAGAATGACAATTCTGCCACCTAGCATTGCCTTTTTGGTTTAGGGAAAGTAGGAAAGAAAATAACTATCCTAATAATGACAAATATACAGCGAGATTTATTCTATTCACAAGAAAATGATTTTATTTCTTGATTGGAAAATAAATTGAACAACGAGAAAGATTTCCTCCAAGGGTATCCCCTTCACAAGGATTTCCCATTTCTACTACATTAGAGCTAAAGCTCAGTTCTTGATAGATACAAAACAGAATGCCACCTTGGTTAAGCTAAACCCTCTGTCCTTCCCCTCTCTAACGAATTTTGTAACCATTGTTACTTTACTGTAACTAGTAACTAATCATGGCTGGGTATCTCTAACAGCATGTTAGGTTTGTCTGGTTTGAGAAAATGTTTTCTACTTTTATTTTCTGTTTTCATAGATCTATGGAAATTATGAGAACACTTGTTTTCACTATTTCTTGTATAAATTTTGAAAACAGTAAACAAAGTGCAAATAATGTGATATTTTTTAATTATTTGCGAAAACAGAAAATGACAACAAAAGAATGTTTTCTCAAACCAATTAGGCCCTTAGCCATTGATAGAAAATCCTGTTGTTAAAATGCGCATATGTTATGCACTGCTCATGCAAGCCTGTAAACAAGGATTTTATGCATTCTGACTTTGCAGTTGTTCTTAAATGCTTATTATTATGCCTTCTTGTTCTTCTGTTAATAAATGAAAAAATTGAAAGCTTGCTCAAATTTCAACTATCTTTATGCATGGAGATCTATATAAGTTTTGGAGTTAATGTGCTACAGCTTTTCCTATATTTTCCTTTTAGATGTTTCAGTTGTCAAGCTGTTGCCTTTTGATGCATGATTTTTGAACTTTACAACTTGCAGGTATTGGAGGCAAGGGCTGGATTTTATGAAAAACCAATTGCTACTTTAGATTTTGCATCCTTGTATCCATCTATTATGATGGCCTATAATTTATGTTATTGCACTCTGGTAAATATTTCATTTTTTTTGTTAATTTTGCCTTAAGCTTCTGAGTTTTGTTGTTTCTTTTGAATTTTTTATGAATACTATATTTTTCAAATAAGTTCAATTCGTATTGGGTAACAATTGGTAGATAATTTGTTTTACTGTTCTTTAAGGTGACCCCCGAAGATGCTCGCAAGCTCAACATCCCTCCAGAGTCTGTGAACAGAACTCCATCTGGTGAAACATTTGTTAAATCAAATTTGCAGAAGGTATGTTGCTTGTACGACTTATTATTTCACTTTTTCCTTATACGAAGTTGAGGCACTGATGTAATGAAAATAAATTTAGGGAATACTTCCTGAAATACTTGAAGAGCTACTAACAGCCCGTAAAAGGGCAAAAGCAGACTTAAAGGTATCCTTTATGTACTCATTGTGAAAATTGACTTTGGATTTAGATTATTGTACTGTCAGCTGCAGTGTTAGATTAATTCAAAATTCACTAAGTGAATTCTACATGTTATCTCTGCCTGTACATGATTTCTCTCCATATTTCTACTTCAGGAGGCAAAGGATCCCTTGGAGAAAGCAGTGCTAGATGGTAGACAGCTGGCCCTGAAAGTAAGCTGTGCATGTTATTGTTTTACGTCTTTTTTCCTTGTCCTTTTCTCTTTTGATAGTTGTTCAGTTCTCTCTACTGCATAGTGCATACTAATAACTGTGCTAATTCTTGGTAACATTTTGAATTCCATTCCTATTTTCTTTTGGTCAGATTAGTGCAAATTCTGTGTATGGGTTTACAGGGGCTACCATTGGTCAATTACCATGTTTAGAGATATCATCGAGTGTAACAAGCTATGGTATTGCTTTCATCTAGTAGTTTGTGTTGATGTGTATTTCTAAAATTACCCTTCTTTTGAATTGAAATAACAGCTACATTGAGTTATTATTATTATGTGGATTGGATGTCTTGTTAAGGTCGACAAATGATCGAGCACACGAAAAAACTTGTGGAAGACAAATTTACGACACTCAATGGCTATGAACACAATGCTGAGGTATGATATTTAGAATTTTCTTGTTTTGATGCCTCTCCTACTCTATGGGCCATGGGGTTTCATGGGTTAGACACTGAAGCTATCTTAGGTGTTTTTATTGGTCCTTATTACTGCATTTTGCCTTCGAAAATTTAACATTGAACCAACAATATAAAAACTTTTCTATCCTTGCCAATAAATTTTACCCTTCCAGTTATGCCATCTGTTTTCTTAAATTTAATGTAGTTATACCTTATCTTCATGCTTTACTACCATAATCAATTAGCTACATGACTTACAAAGTAATGTGATTCTTTCTACCAGGTAATATATGGAGACACAGATTCAGTAATGGTACAATTTGGTGTTTCTTCTGTAGAAGAGGCTATGAGCCTAGGGAGAGAAGCTGCTGAGTATATTAGTGGAACTTTCACAAAAGTAACAGTTCATTTTGCGTTTTCTTTTTTTTTTTCTTTAGTCTTTGTACGTCTGAGACCCATGTATAATAACCTGTGAAAGTGATGATGTTCTGAATTTAAAAACTGTTTTTTTGTTTTTTTCTTGAGAAGGCCAATTGATTATTATGGATCACTTGTACTCATAATATGGCTAAACGTTCCTTTTTTATTTTCTCCAAACAATGAAGTAATGATTGATTCTAAATCACTTTGTTTTCTATTAGCACAAGAATTCAATAAAGATGAGGCCCCCCATGGCTTGCAAAACAACATATTCTCAATTTGATAATTCCAGTCATTCCCCTAATTCTTCAAATATGGAGCAAAAATTTACTTAGTTTTTCAAATAGTTTGGATTGAGCAATTATGATATTATTTATAACATTCATATACACAGTAAGTACAACTTTACAAAATTTGCAAGCTAGTGTAGTGGTAGTGTACAAAGAGATGAGGAGCAACACTGTAGTGGTCTTTGTACTTCAGGAACTTGCATCGATGTGTAACATTAGATGTTGATGCAACTATGGACTTGGTCTGCAGATCTTTTAAGTTTCAGCTTCAGCATCTCTAAACTTAATTCTATCAACCAATTAAAAAAATAAGAAAAGAAATTCTCAGCTTAGATTTTCTTGAGACTTGATTCTTGTTTTAGTGTGTTTAACTTATTATTTTATTTGTTACTTTGATCTGTTCTTATGTATTCGTTGTCATTTTGATTGTGTAGCCCATCAAACTAGAATTTGAGAAGGTTTACTATCCATATCTCTTGATTAGCAAGAAGAGATATGCTGGTTTGTTTTGGACAAAACCAGACAACTTTGACAAAATGGACACTAAAGGTAAACATTACTCTTTACCTTCCTATTGCTTTGTTGAAGTGCCTCTTAAACTAAATTTGCATTGAGCAGGTATTGAAACAGTTCGAAGAGACAATTGTTTATTGGTCAAAAACCTGGTGAACGATTGCCTTCACAAAATATTGATTGACAGGGACATTCCTGGGGCAGTCCAGTATGTCAAGAATGCAATTTCAGATCTTCTCATGAATCGTATGGATTTATCACTTCTGGTTATTACTAAGGTGGGAAATCTATTGAGTCTACAGACCACCTAATGGTCTTTTATAGCCATTTGCTTTTTGCGGAGCATTCAGATATTTGATACAAGTGCACTACCAAAATAATTCCTTCGAATTTGGCACTAATATGCTTGCTTTAATAGGGTTTAACGAAGACAGGAGATGATTATGAAGTAAAGGCAGCTCATGTTGAACTTGCTGAAAGGATGCGCAAGGTTGGCTAGATAATCAAATGCAGTGGTGGTTCTGGTTTTGCCCATTTTAGTTTTTGGAAAAATTAGATTCTTTTGGCTAAGGAAAAAGAAGTCAATGTTATAATATATGATCATATGCACTATATTTGCCAAAAGATGAAACTGTATATTAGAAAAAACCGTGAATTATTTTTAATCTAGGTGCTGGCATTCTATATTATCTTTGCTCAGGTTCTGTGAGTTGATGTTTCTTTTGTCTGGGAAATTATTTGTGGAACTAAACAGTATTGTTGCTGCTCTGAAGATTTATATTTATTGTTTTAGGCTTGTAGAGTTTGTCATGTTTCAGTTCTTTGGGCCATAAATGTATTTTACTTGATTTTGTTATTGACAGCGAGATGCTGCCACTGCTCCAAATGTTGGAGATAGAGTACCTTATGTTATTATTAAAGCTGCAAAAGGTGCTAAGGTAATACCACATGTCCCCCTCTTTTTTTTTAAGTCTTTTAAACATTTGTTTAGATTTTCTCTAGACTAATGGTTAAGAAATCAGGCATACGAGAAATCAGAGGATCCGATCTATGTGCTAGAGAACAACATACCAATAGATCCTCAATACTATCTTGAGAATCAAATTAGCAAGGTTGGTTTATTACTTTATCAGATATCTTGGATTTCTCCAATGTTTGGTGTTCTTTACTAACTTCATTCATATTGCAGCCAATTCTGAGAATTTTTGAGCCAATTCTGAAGAATGCTAGCAAAGAACTTCTCCATGGAAGTCATACAAGATCTATTTCCATTTCTACTCCGTCAAACAGTGGCATATTGAAATTTGCTAAGAAACAGCTTACCTGCATTGGTTGTAAAGCTCTACTTGGGTATTGAATTTTTTCTTTTCTTTTCATAGTGTTGTCTTGAGGCTCTAAGATTTTCCCGGTTGATTTACTTTTATATATAACCTTTTTTGTGTTTGCTTCATTAGATTTTCGTAAGGAAAAGACACACAGGAACTACAAAGAATTAACATTTATGCACATGCTAACTTTTCAATAGCTGAGCTGTGCATTTGAGAGATTTTCTATTGACTTGAAATGTATAAGAAACATAGTCCAGCACTATATTATGGAATTATTATGAACCTTTCAAGTTACCAACTTTAAGAAGAAATGTGAAAAAATAGCACATATGTAATAGGGCCGAGACTCCTTCAGACATAATTTTAGTGAACATGTGAGAACTTTTGGGCATCTCAATGACAGAATAGTTGATTTATTGAATTTCATATCCCGTGTTACAGATATGATTTATTCTCTGCAAATAAGGAACCAGTTATAGCTACACAATTTAGGGATCCTTTCCATTATTACCTTTTAATTTGTTTCCTTATTTTTGTATCCTTATTATTTATAAATAAAAGGATTACTTGTGTGGCCACACACACTAAACAGTAAATACTTTCTCTATACTTTGTATATTTTTCTCTCTACTTTTCAATAATGTTTCTGTAGATACTGCCTGTAAGATAGCATTTTGCACAAGAGGTGCCATTGATCTGTGTGCTATTATGAGATCTTAAAATCTCGATTTGTGTTTCCTGGAGTATTTGTTATGGTTTTATCTTTAAGCCTTAACAGGAAAACAAGATTCTTCATGTGTTATATGGATCATAAGACTAGTGCACTAGTAATATACCTGATGATACTTAGGCCTTGTTTTTTAAGACATCTAATATTGAGGATTATTTGTATGTGTTATGATGCATGAGTATATGTCAGTTATACAATGACCTACTTACTATTTTTGTTGCATTTGGTTCAGCAATGGTCATCACACTGTCTGTTCACATTGTAAGGGAAGGGAAGCTGAGCTGTACTGTAAAACAGTAGCTCAAGGTAGGCATCTCTTGATCTCTTTATGTTCAGTTTCAAATGGTTTTGTTGTACTCTATGGTTCCAGCTGTTTTTTATTGGATAAAACAAGTGGTGGTGTGGTTGCAGTGTCTGAGCTGGAGATGCTTTTTGGGAGGTTGTGGACACAGTGTCAGGAGTGCCAGGGTTCACTTCATCAGGATGTTCTCTGCACAAGGTATGTTTGTTTAGTGAAATATTACATCATTGAGGGATTGCTTGGGGGGCTAGAGTTCTCTAGTTTTTGCTTTTTAAGAGGCTCAATATTACAGTATTAATTAATCACATCGAGTTACGCTGGTTTTACCCCATTCACCCCGGGCTTGTTTACTGTTCTGGCATAACATGCGTCAAACTATTGTGATACCTTGGTTTCTTCTTACTCGTGTCTTCTCATCTGCTTTTGTGGATTTTGTACAAGAACATGCAATTTAGTTCTGGTTTCTCGTTGTTAGTTCATTACCACTGATTTATTATATGTACTATTGTGTTGCAGTCGGGATTGTCCAATTTTTTACCGACGAAAAAAGGCCCAGAAAGATATGGCTGAAGCAAAGTTGCAATTGGACCGATGGAACTTCTAAGTTTTGCCAAGGTCATTTTTTTTTTCTCAATTTTCTTCTAGTCAATGAATAACCTATAGGAATTTCACCCATTAAAATATCCAATAATTGCAATATAAACAGCTGGAACATTTATCTTTTCACCTCAGGAAGTTGTCACATATTTTATTAAAATAAAAGATAAAATATGTTTTTAGTTCTTATATTTTGATGGATTTTATTGTAAAGAGAAACTAAAAATATCTATTTTGTAAAATTTGGAAACTAAAAAATTTGGGGACAAAAATAAGAATCAATGAAAATATAAGAGTTAAAAATATATTTTATTTTAACATAAAACAAATTTGAGGCTTTATGATTTTTTTAGGAAATCATAACCGGATCAAATTCTAAGTATCATTTGAAATTTCTGTTAAGATTCTACACTTTTGGGTATTTACATCCACATGCACGTGCACGCATGCATGTTTTCTAACTTGCGGACCTCTACATATAACTTCTCTTGTTTCAAAATGGCAGATGTTTTGACATTAAAAAAAAATTTCACATGGACTAATGTCTTTAGTTTTTAATGAGATTAAAATTTGTTTTAAATTTATCCCAAATAAATTATATTTTAAATATTGTGTTTATAAATTTTTCAATCATTAATCATTCAATAGTTACAGGTAATGCTTTTTTAGAGAAAAAAGGTATTTTAATATAATTGTTTCAATAAGTAATTATTTGTTATTATTCTTAATCTGTGAATAAATCTGAAACATCATTCGCTTTGGAATAGGGTTATTACTGAGCCCTGATAAATATACCATTCCAAGTCTGTTTATTGGCATTGATATAAATAAATGTTACAATTGTAGGTATAATTAAATTTGCTAATTTTGGGAACTGAAGGAAAACCTCTGGAGATGATACCCTACGACAAGCTCGTGACCTTAATTCTCTTTCTGGAAGGAAATGCATGTAGCAAAGAGCCTAATTTCTTGGACGGTCTAGTTTACATAGGATTTTGCGAAATTTGGTTCGTGTGCAGAATTTGATCTGGCGGATCTCGGAAGCCGATGGACACAATCTGGTGTTTTCCACAATCCTGACATTTGTAATGTGAGAGTAAGCCCACAATTTGCTAATCGAAAGATTTGTGTGGAATCCTCAAATGATAACTTTTAGTTATCAGATGACATCAACCTGGCCCCAAGCAGTAACTGCCGGACTATTTTGATATTCAAAACATTATAATTCGAGGATTTAGTTGATGCAAAGCAGTCTTTTGAATATCGAAATGAGGTTTACTATATAATGTAAATGTTTACCTAGATAGAGGTGGTGACTGTTCTAAAACGATTAGTTGAGTGGGTTTTACAATATCCTAGACACATGTTCTGATATTTTGGTGTATGATTAACATTACTCACTCAAGTAAAGTCGGGTTGCTAGTTTATTTTGTATATATTACTATCTATTTATCTGTTTGTGTGTATTCAGTGTGTTTAGATTTAACATTAATGAAGGATTAAATTGTTCATATTAATGTTATTTATTATATAATTTATGCAGAGATTTAAATTATCTATTGAAATCAGATTCATGCATTTCTTTTAACAAGCAAAACACTTTTATTGAAAAATAACAGTAGTCTAGCCACCAGAGGTGACCACACCATACCCCACGCGAATGCATAGATGTTATGGCTACCTAACCACATCCCAACTTAAACATATCTACCCGTTGGTGTTACACATATAAACCGACCTTCCTATACATATCACATACCATATACCTGCATAAATTTGATGAAGAGAATTTATTTCATGAAGAATTAAATTGTTTATATTAAAGCTATTTATTTTACAATTTATGTATATATTTAAAATATTTTTTAGCATCATACTCATGTTCAAAATTTAGCAAAAAAAAGAAAAAAGACTAATGAATGCGAATACATTGGATTTAATCATATTTGTAACAGTAACTATAAATTAGATAATATTTTTTTAAAATTTATTGTTAGATTAAATATTTATTTTACATAGATCATATATAATTTTTTTTATATTAATATGATTTTTTTTTATATTTTATTCATATAGATCAAAATAAATATAATATATATTTTTTAAAATATACTAAAATCTAAATCATTTTATTATTATTTTTATTATTATTTAATTTTTACAAAATTTATCTTAAATAATCAATATAATATAAAATTATAATTCAACGGTTGGATAAACAAAATTTATATTTTATATAAAGTTATTAGAAAGTGGAGTTGGTAAAGTTGTACTATTGTAATTTAATTCCTCTCCAAAATACACACATGAGAAGAAATTAAGTTATTTTAAGAGTAATTTTAAAATAGTTATTTTTTTTTTAAATTTAACAGTTAAGATTAATTATTTATTACAATTATTAGATTTTAAAAAAGAAAATAATATATAACATGAGGACTTGACGAATCTACAGAATATAAGTTAAATTTTGATATATATATATAAAAAAAAAGATCAAATTATCCCCGTGTAATTTTTAATAACTATTAAATCATCAATAACTTTATACAAAATATAATTTTTGTCGATTTATCTGTTGAATCATAACTTTATATTTTCTTTATTATTTATGTCTTATTTTATAAAAATTGAATAACAATAAAAAGATAATCAAATGATTTATATTTTAGTACATTTTAAAAAATATATATTTTATTCATTTTGATTTATATGAATGAATTATTAAATAAATTTAGTTTAAGATAAATTTTTGAATGTTTGATTTATGTGAAAGAAATTTTTAAAATAATATAATAATTGATAAAAATTACATTGATATAATTTGATTATTTTATATGAAATCTAACTCATTTATTTAAGCATGTCTAATTGAAAACTTGAACTTAACTTGTTTTAAAAAAGAAAGCTTGAGATTGACTTATTTAACTTATTTTTTCTTTAATTATTTTTGTTAAAATATTTTTTAACGTTATCAATTTAGTAATTAATAAATTTTTAATATTAGATAGTGATTTACCTACAAAAATATGTTTAACATGTCATATGTGAAATTCAAACATTCTAGTATCAAATCGAGTTCAAATATCTTACGAATAACTCAATTGTTTTACACATTTAATTACACACATAACTAACAAACATTAATAAGACTATGATTCTTTCACTATCATGTTATTTTATAATTAATATTAATTAAGAATATTTTTTATAGAAAATAATTAATGCAAAAATATTTTAGATTGAATTTTATAATCAAGATTAAATTATATTTTTAGTTTAAATTTTATAATGAGAATAGAAGAGAGTAATAAATTAAACTAAATATCAATTTTTTATTTAATTATTATTGTTCATAAAGAATATCATTGATT
>JAMLFT010004071.1:0-20447 GCA_026544285.1 Pachyrhizus erosus | reverse complement strand
TAAGATTTTCATATATTTATTTTTATTTATCATTTTTAAACTTACAGAAATTAAAGTAATTAAGAAAACAATATATAGGAATTTTTCTAGAATTTTTAGGGGTAAAAATAAATTAAATAAAAATTAAAATAGAAAACAGAAAACAAATAAGAAAAGAAAAAGAAAAGAGAAAAAGAAAAAAAAAGAAAAGAGAAGGAAAAAAGAAAAATGGAATTGGGGATCGAACCCCAGTTCGTGTGGAGAGAGAAGATGACGCGCATCACTGCCAGCTGAGCTACCCCACATGGGTAGCAACTTAAATAATTAACAAAAATAAAAGGGATAAGACATATGGTTAATTGAAAAATAAAACCGAAAATGCAAAAGGGGGTTGGTTGGGTTTCGAACCCGCCTCCTTGAGGCGCTTAAGGAAGAGAGGAGAGTGTCGTTGCCATTTAGACCACTAGGCCCATCGCTGATAACTTACCAAATTAAAATAGTATTATCTTTTCCCAATCTGAGTCATCATCTTCATCCTTTTGTGAATTTCCATTAATAAGCTTCGAGAATCTCTGCAACACGCTGCCCCAGCTCAGCCTACGCACACCATGACTCAGCAAAGCTACCCTAGGCCTAGACGAATAAAATATACTCTCCTAGGCGGTCGGAAGGCTATAAAACGCCATGAAAGTTAGCTTTGAAGAGTAGAAAAACGCAGAGAAAACTCCTCACCCAAACTTGCTCTCTAACCCATCAAAATTCCTCAAATTACTTCCATTCGCTTTGTAATTCATCCAGAAAGTACGTTAGAAAGAATAGCTAGAAGAAATAATCTTAGAAATGCAAAATAGCAAAAAATCCCGAGCCTCCATTCAAGAAAAATTCAAAGCTTCGAATTAAGGTAGGAGGAGTCTTCTTTTCTTCTAATTTAGATTACAAAACTATTCTATATTATGTGTATTTCATTTCTATAAAATTACACACCCTCAAACTCCATAATCTCTGTAATCGAAAGAAAAACTTCCATTTTCAAACGAAAGAATAATCACTTTTAATTGACCATTAGAGAGTTGTTAAGTTCAAATTAAACCTCAGAATAAGATCGTCTTGAGTCAAGGAAGGTTTCTGTAAGGTTAATTTAGCTAGAACTTGCCCAAAAAAAAAGTCCCCAAATTCAAAAATCTTTGGTTCAAAAATTTTTCCAAAGGTTGAAGACAACCAAATTACCAAAATACCCTTCCTGTTAAAAATTTCTTTTAATTTTATTTTAAATTTGTTTTGAGAAATTTAGGCCTCTAATGATCTCTAAAAATTCTAAAAATTTTACCTAAGACAGTATTAAAGGGGAGAAACAGTTCAGAAAATTTATTTTTGTTAAATTTGGTAAAAATAAAAATTATTTTTACAAAATTCCAAAAATACCCCTACTTAAAGAAAAACTATTTTTGGGCTCAATCTGAGAGAAAAATCCATGGAGCAATCTCAGAACCCTTTATCACATTGCCTACGATATATAACATTTTTTTTTACTTGAAAATCATTAAAAATAAAATTATATTATAAAATGACCATTTTACCCTTGGTTTTTAAATTATTTAAATTTCTCACAAGAAATTCATTTTTTGGTTCAGAAAACAATCTATTACTAGGAAATACCAAGCATTTTATTTTCTAAATACTTTATAGGTGCAATCCCAAAAAACTAAGTAGAAATAATATTTTTGATAAATTACCCAAAATACCCTTGAAAATCAAAAAATGAAATGCTTCACATTGTAAACGATATCAACTCCTTCCTAATACTATTGTAACCATAAATGACTGTATGTAAAACCTCATAGTAAGATGAAGACAAGAGAATTTTAAAGAATTTATATGAGAAAAAGACCAAAATACCCTTAGACCTAATTATTTTTATTAATTCATAATTTCATCTACAAAATCCTATCTAAACCACTAAACATTCTAAAGTTTAGATGCTTGGATGTTTAACTCAAAAAGAATAAAGGTTCCTTCAAAGAATTATTTGAATCTAAGGTTGAAAAATAAAAGCAACTTTTAACATAAATTTCTAATAAATAAATTGATGGTAAAATAATTGATCGATGAATATTCTTTGGTGTTAACAAAATAAGACACAATTATTATGATATCAATTCAAGAAATCAATAGATCGATAAGTCTTCATAAACTGAAAAGATCCCCCTCTGGCCAGAGACATATCTATTAATGGCCAAGTAAAAAGCAAGAATCTTTGAATTAGAAGATTCCAGGGATCTAGTACATAGAAGACTTAATCGGTAGGAGTAAGGATGGATAAATAGAACAAGAGTGAAATTAAAGAATGGAGAAAATGCAATGGTTTGACTACAAAAAGTACCTGAGGAATGTATGCAGGCTGTGGAAATCCTTGGGGTGTTTAGGCACCAAGTTTGTGAACTGCCTGGGTTAAGGAGTCACAAGGCTTGGTAACCCCAACAAAGCAAAGCATTACCAAGGTTAGTAGAGAGTATCTAAGCCATGTACCAGCTTAAGATGTGTACCCTGACCGTCACCCATAAATATTGCAACTCATGGACTCGATAATACGATTCACTTAAGTTCTCTAGTAGTAGAGGTGAAAAGGCAGCGAGGGATCCCTAAATGCGTTAGTAATTTACTAAATAGGATACAAAACAGTGAGAATAAGACTATACGCTTCAAGGTACGCCCATTAATATATGATTATTTTAGAATTGAAGATTAACTCCTATACTAACTTTTTCAAGAAAAGATGTTTGAAGAATTTTGTCCGTTATTCCACTTATCTATCTCTCCTTTGTATGGATGATGGACAAGGGATCAATTATATCAACTAGATACATATACCGGATATGTTCGTTTTACTTTCTTCCATGCAGCTCCATTTGCTCCCATTTCCTATGGGCAGATAGATCTCCCTATTATACTAACTCAGGTGGAACCGCCACTAGTCTCTGAATCACCTCATGGATTCCCATCACATCCTAAGAGGAGATGTCTCAACAACTCTTCTTCGAGTCATACTAGGCATAGAGTGGTTAGATCTGCTCCCAGAATTGATTCCTCCGAGGAAGAAGATCCCTCCGAAGATCCGGGAGATGAAGTTTAAAATTTTTCGTTAGTAATGTTAATGATGTACACTTGTAGACTTTTGTTTAGTAAAAGAAAGTAGTCTCTTATGTATGTGTGTTTTTAGTAATGAAAATTAGGTTGTTACATACTCTAGATCGTTAACCTAAGATTTGCAAATCAGATTATTATTGACACGCCTATCTAAGCCATCCCGGAGTTAGTAGTATTGGAGGTGCGAAGGACCCTAAATCGAGTAGAATCCCTAATTAGGCACGTATAGTGAGATGAGAGTCCACATTAGTTAGAAATCCTATATATGCTTGTATGTGTTTTCTTAAGGATAGATGACTCACTCCTACAACCCCACATTTTTCAAACATAGATGGAAGATGAATTCTAACCTCTGTTCCACCTGACCATAATACCTTTAGAGGGGAGATGGACGTATGACAAAATTCAAGGGGATGATACATTCATGGGATACGTCTGGTTCGCTTTTAGGCCTACCAATATCATAGTCCTATGACAATTTCATCACATAGATTTATCGGTGGTTTTATCCCAAACTCCACCTCCTAGATTCTCTGGTGTTCTTGCAATGTGACAACGACCTCGAACTCGCCAACCCCATAGTTCTCCATGGGATCAGTTCAAGCCAATATTCCAGACACGAGGGGAGACTCATCAAAAGAAGAGGATCCTTCTAAAAGATCTTATTAGATAAATTAGATCTAGAAAAGTTATTATAAATGACATTTTGTTTAGTTACTAAGTACATTATAATGTAATAACAGTTTTATTCATGACTCTATATGCTTTGTATAACTAAGTTGAAAATATATTGAATGACGTTGTGTGAAATGTTATGTTATGTCAAATTATAATTCTCTTAAAATGTTAAATTTTTGAAAGTTCACTTGCGCTAAAATTATCTGAATATAATTTCTTAAAAAATTAAGAGTAAATAAAAAGGGGTGTTACACTTGTCACACACTTGATGAAGGAAAAATGAACAAGAATTTAACAAAATTTTGAAATCTAACATAGTTCACCATTGCAACTCTGGATTCTTGCTCTTTATATCACTTGATGTAATTCTACATGTAGAAAAGCGAATTGTCCCAATCTTTCTAAAGTCTTGTCTAATCTACAAAGTAAGATGGTGTAAATTAAATAATATATTATAATATATGATTAAATTGAATGAAAAATGTGATACATATTTTTGAAATTTATTAAAATCATATTATTAATTTAAAGTAATTAAATATATTATATTTATGAAATTATGTGTTTATTTTTTATTTAATATACATTTATATTTTAAATAGACTTAAACAACATTTTAATCCTATAAAATAGAGTTTTTTTTATAGTTTTTTTAAAGAATTTTGTTAAAATTTTTGTTTTGACTTTAGTCCTTTAAAAATATTTTTTTAGTTCATATTTTCAAGTAATAATCTTAAAGGATGGTGTAATAGTGACGTTGACAATGTATTAACTTGTCATGTAATCAAATATGTAATTTTTTAAAATTGTGTTTTTAAATTTTCATTTGTTCAAAATAATCTATGACATCAAATTAGTAGATAGAATATTTAAAAATAGGGTTAAACATGCTTTTAGTCTCCATAAATATAGAAATATTCATTTTTAATCTATTTTTAATTATTGGGTTTTGGGCTATCATTTTATTAAATGTGTAAAAAATGAACTCGATTATAAATTTTATTAATGGTTATAGTTATTTTGATACAAAATGAAGGAGAATAGGCCAACTAGTTTCGAATTAGGATTAATCCAATCAAAATTAGTATCAAAATTATCATAATCATTAACAAAAATAGTTAAATTCACTTTTGACATATTTTATAAAATAAGAGACCAAAAATCAATAATTAAAAATAGAAGAACTAAAAATGAACATTTTTCATATTTATAGATACTAAAATCATGTTTAACCCTTCAATATATAATTTATAAAAAAATTACATATAATTGTTATGTTAGATTTTTTAATAATGTCACAAGACAATATATTACTAACATAATTGTTATATCATCAGTTAACATTATTATTTGAAAGTAAAAATTAAAATAAAAAATTTTAAATCTTTAAAATATTAAAAAATAAATTTTAAAGAATTAAAATAAAAAAATATTTTATTTTATAAACACCTAAAAGTTATTTAATTTTTTAAAATATTTATAAATAAGGGACTTTATTACTATTCTACCCAAGCCTATAATCTGTTTGGATCGCCGTGCTCGTATGTACAAGGCCGCACCCTACACTTTTTCATGTCCAAAGTTTAGGGTCCATCAATATCCATAGACTTTTGAATATGGTTAGACAAAGCAGTACAATCATAGAGACATAGATGGCCCTCTTATGCCCCCACACCGAACAATATCATCAAACTGGTATTGATATGTTCCACTCTTTTTGTAAACTCTCCGTCTGATTAGAATTGCCATATCCATAAAGTGTTGTCAGCACAATCATATCCCAACTTACCCCGGCTTACTTGTTACATCATTGATCGATTCACCCTCTAAAAAGGATAGTATAAGTTGTCATTCTTGTAAAAGAAATCCCCCATGCATGTATAACCTTCATCCAAGACATATTATTTAATATCCATGGCCGGCACTTCTTTTCTTAATAATATAAGATATATGCTTATTTTGATTCTGAATGTATAAATTATTAACAATTTAGTGGTTTTAAAATACGAAAGTTCTGATTTAGATTTTAAATGTATAAAAAGTACGATAATTTATCATACAATTTAATAAAAAATTAATTTTTAAATTTTATAACTTAATATCAAATTAATTTTTAAACATTATAATCCAATAATAAAATAGTCTCATGTAACCTTTAACATTAAGACATAATTGTCTCACATTTTACATATTTAATAACTAAATCAAAATTTTTATTAGTTAAATTATCATTATTTTATACTTTTAAAAATCTAAGTGATCATGTATTCAAATTAGGAGTGTAAAACAATCGATTCAAACTGAATTATTTTCAAACTGAACCGAACTAGTTTTATAAAATAAAATTGAACTGGTTTTTAAAACATGTTTGGTTTAAACCGAATTGTTTTTTAAAATATATTCAATACACTTATATCTAAATATTTCTTTTTTCATTTACTATTTTTAGTCTCTTATAAATTGTTTTGTTTTATTTTTAATACTTGACATTAATTTTATTTATTAAGAAATTATGTGATAAACATAAAATGTGTACAAGAATATTCTTTTAAAAAGTTTTAGAAGACTTTTAATTGTTACAAATTTTTTGAAAATTTAAATATTTATTCTTGTAACATTTCTGATGATTTCAAAAAGTCCATTGTTTGAGATTTTTATTTTATGTTTTGTTTTTATAACATTTATGACATTTTTAGTTAATTACAAAATTTGTAATAATTAAATATTACATAAAAATTTAAATAAAATAATTCTAAATATAAATTTTATTTATTATGTCATCATTAACTAAAAATAAAATATAACAATTATGATTAACTATAAATAAAGATTATGATAAAATAAGATATCAAATACATATTTTACCTATTTAAATAATATTTTTTCTTTCTTTTTTGAGAAAGAAGAAGGGGAATTGTGGAAAATGGATTATGGTAGCTCTGCCTTGTCTTTCATTGTAGCTCATTTTGGATTATGCTGGGAGGGATGATGCGCATATGATAAATCTAACAGTGCTCACTACTAGCCAATGTCTGACGTTTCCTATTCCCTGGAGCATTATCCTAGATGCGTGTGTCCCTTTGTCTCACTCTCTCACCTGATCCACGCGTGCAGTTCACTGACTAAAACAGATGCTTGCAGTGAATTGTCATTGAAATTATTGGATCATAACTTCATAAAAAAGAGATTAATTAAATAATGTAAAAGATTATGTAAGTCCCATTTTGTCAATTTCTTTTCTAATAAAGTATAATGTATTACAAGAATTTTTTAAATTAGTTACAATAAATTTACAGTTAATCTCTAAAAAAATTAATTATAAATTAACTAAGAAATTACTATAATTTGTAGTAATTTGTAGCTATTGTATAAATAGAGAAAATAATCCTAATTAATTTGTAGCTATTGTATAAATAGATTGTTCCTTTAATTAAAATTTTGTTCCTAAATGTATAAATATATTATTTTCATAGTAATTTTGTGATTATTGTATATTACAATTATCTTATATCTATAATAATTTAATAGTTATTCCTAATTAATTCCTAGTTAATTCATAGTTAAGGACTAATATATATATACATATAAAAGTTATTCTAACCATTATATTTTAAAAAAAAATAATGATATAAAGAATAATTTTCTTAGAGTCACTCTAGAGTCATTTGATCCCTTCTCTATGTTGTGTGTTTGTGTGTCTCTGTGTGTAATGGTTTGTATTGCATACCAAACGGCTCATGAAACTTTAGAAGAAGTCATAGCAAAAATTATTGTTTCAAGTTTTTCTGGACAACTTAAAGGATGGTGAAATAATTATCTTAGTGAAGATGAAAAACATAGTATATTCCCAACTATCAAAACCAATGATAATGGAGAACCAATCATCAATTAAAATGGAAAACCCATTCCAGATGCTGTGAGTGCATTAGTATTCACCATAACTCAACATTTCATCGGAGATCCATCCTTATGGAAGGATAAACCAGTAAAGCAACTGTCTAACCTTAGGAGTAAAACCTTAACAGACTTTTGATGGTATAAGGATACTTTCTTCAAACAACTTTTAAAATCTTTAGGAGACAAAATTAGAGAAAAGATTAGAAGCTTAACCCCTAATGGAATAATTCCCTATGACAATCTTAGTTATGGGCAATTAATCTCAAAGGAAGAAGCAGATAGAGCAAAGGCCTCCTCTTTTCGTCCACTCTTCCCGAAGTTAGCGAAGGAGATCTGCACTAAGCTAAAATACGTCCTCAAGCTGTATTTATTTTCTTAGTAAAGTCAAGCTTTCTTCGATTCGGAAAACGTATTGGCTTTCACTCAAGTTTGAGGATCCATTAAATAAAGCAAATGGTCCTTTGACCACTAGACTTCGTCTTCACCACTGACACAAGGTCCATTTGACATGCTACACGCATTCCTTTGATCTACGCCCAATTTGTTAGACAAGGGTACAGTCACTCATTCCTCGTTTTTGCCACAAATGGTACCTACATCTTGTGGGCAAGTTCTCATCTTTTGGGCCTGCTTGCTCTCACCCGATAAAGCGCGATACGCAGAACCAAAATCGATATAAGATATTGGATGGTCATGCTGGCACTCAATTAGTAGCGTTGGTGTGTCACTCATCTCCTCGGCTTACTTCGGTTGCAAAGACTTTCTCCTTAGGCATATGTCTTAGCAACACAAAATGAGGGTTTCACTCGTTATAGGACTTGACCAAACATCTCACAACACCATCTTGAACTGTCCTACTCTGAACTCTTTCACCTCGTCAACTAAGAATAAAATTCAACCACAACTAGCTAAGGAAAAGGTTAAAAACAAAAGAGATTTAGGAACATTTTATGAGCAATTTGGCTTACCAGGATGTTAAAAAAGAAGGGTTAAAAAAGTTAATAAACCAAAACCTGATAATACTAATCCCAAATATTGCAGAAGTAAACCTAGAAAATTTATCAAAAACAAGAGGGCAAAAATGTTCGAGGAAGAAAAGCCCCAAATAAACAAATAAAATATATGTCATAATTTTCGAAAACCTAGTCATACTAGCAACTACTGCAAGCTCAAGAAAAAGATAAGTAATCTTAATCTTGATCCAACCATAGAAGAACAAATTAACAATATGCTAATAGAAAGTTTTGAAGATGAATCTAATAGAGAATCATCTGAAGAATTAAAACAATATTTAGGAAGATGATAGAATATCATCATCAAATAATGAGGAAACCCCAAAAATTAATGTTTTGACAAAATAATAGGATATTTTGTTCAAAGCTATTAATTTAATTCTTGATCCTCAAGAAAAAAGAGTTTAGCTTACCAAACTCAAACAAACTTTAGAAAAAAGAAAACCAAAATATCTAGTTATTACTAATAAGTATGATCTTAAACCAATCCTAAAAAGACTAGAAAAATAATTAGCTGAACTTGTCATAATTCAGGATCTCAAAACAGAAATTAATAATCTCAAGCAAGAAATTAATGAGATTAAAGAACAACTCCATCAAGCCATCCTATCATGTATAGGAGAAGAAACTGAGGAAGAATCTTAGAGATTTTGGAAAAGAATGAAGAAGTTGAATTAAAAGTCTTTAGGTTAATTAATCAATTAACTATTCAAAAAGTTTATACCCATATCAAAATTATAGTCCAATATTTTGTCCTAAAGCTCTATGACATTATTTGACACAAGTGCCGATTCAAATTGTATTTTGGAAGGACTTATTCTAACAAAATACTTTGAGAAAACATCTAAGAAACTTAGCACTACTAGTGGATCAAAACTTCAAATTAGGTTTAAACTATCTAATGCAATCATAGAAAATCAAGGTCACAAAGTTCAGACTTCTTATTAGTTAAGAACTTTAAGAATGAAGTAATTCTAGGTACACCTTTCATTAAAGCATTATTTCATTTAGAAATATTTGATAAAGGTATAACTACCTACCAAGTAGGATGACAAATAGTCTTTCAATGTACCAAAAGACCAATAAGTAGAACATTGATCATTGTTCAAACCAAAACTAATCAAATTAATTTTCTAAAAGACGAAAATTAATTTCCAAAAAATTCAAACCCAATTAAAACAACCACAGGTTCAAAGAAAGATTAAACACCTTTTAGAACAGATTCAATCTTCCATTTGTTCTTATCTGCCACATGCATTTTGGGAAAGGAAAAACACACGATAGACTTACCCTATGAAAAGGATTTTATGGAAAGACAAATACCAACAAAAGCAAGACTCATTCAAATGAATGAGAAAGTTTTGCAATTTTGTCAAAAGGAGATTAAAGATCTCTTAGAAAAAAATCTAATTAGGAAAAGTAAAAGTCCTTGGTCTTGTTATGAATTCTATGTTAATAAACAAGCAGAATTAGAAAGGGAAACTCCTAGATTAGTTATCAATTACAAACCATTAAACTAAGTTTTGCAATAAATTAGGTATCCTATTCCAAATAAAAAAGATCTTTTTAGCAGACTAAATTCGGCGAAGATATTTTCACAATTTGACATGAAATCGGGATATTTACATATTCAAATTAAAGAATTTGATTGATATAAAAGAACATTCACTGTTCCTTTTGGGCAATACGAGTGGAATGTAATGTCTTTTAGTCTTAAGAATGCTCCCTCTGAATTTCAAAAAATAATGAATGGTATATTCAATCCTTATTCAAAATTTGTCATTGTCTACATAGATGATATGTTAATCTTTTCTCAATCTATAGATGAACATTTTAAACATGTCAAAACATTTGTCATGATTGCTCACCAAAATGGTTTAGTCGTGTCTAGCTCAAAAATTAGTCTATTCTAGACTAAAATTAGATTCCTTGGTCACATGATCTATCAAGGAACAATTACTCCTATCAGTAGATCAATAGATTTTTCAAATAAATTTCCTAATCAAATTATCGACAAGACTCAACTCCAAAGGTTTCTAGGATGTCTTAATTATGTAGGTGATTTTATGTCTCATTTAAATAACATCATAAAACCTTTACATGATCGTCTTTGGAAAAATCCTCCTCCTTGGACTATTCAACTTACAAATGTTGTCAAACAAATCAAACTCCAAGTAAAGGAATTTCCATACCTTTATCTCCCAATACCTCAAGCCTACAAAATTATAGAAACAAATGCCTCAAACTTAGGTTATGATGGCATCTTCAAGCAAAAACTTAACAATAAAGAGTATATCATTCTATACACTTCAAAACACTAGAATAATGCACAACAAAATTATTCCACAATTAAAAAAAAAAGTTTTAGCAATTGTTTTATTCATTTCAAAATTTCAAATTGATTTACTTAATAAAAACTTTTGGTAAAAGTTTATTGCAAAATAGCTAAAGACATTTTACAAAAAGATGTAAAAAATCTTGCCTTAAAACAAATTTTTGCAAGTGGCAAGTAATAAGCATATTTGATTTTTAAATTAAATATCTTAAAGGATCCTCCAATTCTCTCTCAAACTATTTCACTCATGAATATTTGTAGGAAAACTTAAGATATAGGCATGTCGCCTAAAAAGGCAGCTTTGGTCTCTTCTAGAGGGTGAGAAGTTAGACTTGCCCTACTAGGGTCATCGTCAAAAAAATTTGGGTCATCAACCCCAATTAGGTCATCAATCCAACAACCAACACATACTAGGTCATTCACCTAGAAACTAAACAATTTTGAGTCATCTACTCAAGAAATCAATCCTTCTACCCAAACAACCAAACAAATGAAAGTTGTAGCACGTTTTTTATTATTATAAAAATAATCTTTGAAATTTTCAAAATTAACTAAACACCCTTTTATTAAATTAACTATATTTAGTTGTTCTTAACTTAAAAATGCATAATAATTTTTTATTTTTAATTCTAAAATAAAATTCTAAGGTAAGGAATATTAAATAATTGATAATTAGGTAATATACTGACAATAATAATATTCTCATTAAGTGAAGACTGAAAAGCTAGTATATTTAACATGCATGTTTAGATATGCAATTAATACAAAGTTAACTGAATTACAACTCACCATTTTCATACAAGTAAGAGCGTTTACATACATTACACCTATAATTTAAAACATACAAAATGACATGTATCCATTCACAAAATGTCTACATGTAATCTTCGAGATTTCAAAACTCGTCAGGTGGATATCCGTTGCCTTCTAGCTGGCTAGAAAGTCATCTCTAACTATCATTGCTTGTCCTCAACACTTTACTAGGAGCCACCTCTAATGCTTGAAATTCGACAGGCTCGCGTCTATCATCTTCATTTGAAAAGTGGGGGTTGTAGGAGTGAGTCACCCATCCTCAAACACGCACAAATGTGAAATAATATAAGAATAAAATACATCTACTATCATGTACACTCTCCTCACTATGTCATGGCTACTAAGATATTCTACTACTTCCAAGAGAACTTGCACGAAACACATTATTTAATCCAAGATTGGTTTTTTAGGTGACGATCGGGGGTACATACCCTGCCTAGTACATCAAAACAAGGTATTCTTAATCGAATCATGGTAATGTTCCACTTTATCGGGGATGCCAAGCTGGTTATGTGAATCCCTCTGATCTTAGTGTCGTCACAACTTGACACCTTATACTACCTGCAAGGACTCATAGAGAGCCTATGGACATTTTTCAGATACCTACTGTGATCAACTCATGTAATACTCTAGTCTCAATTCTCACACATTGTCAAGTCATTCGTCAACTACCTCCTCCACCTCCATGACCAGGTCTTCATTTTAGGTGCTGACACAACACAAGTCATCAGGTGGGGCCCACTCCTATGATTCAATAACCTTTCAAACTCTTATGTATATTCCTTGTACAAGTCAGGCTCTTACCCTATTTTTTGAGGTTCTAGTCTTCTAATAAGTTATGAATACACGGGATGCCATCATCCTCACCAAGACCCGTTGCCATCAGGAAACTTTATACATTTCCTATTCTATTATTCTTGTTAAAATTCTATCACTTAAGACATTCAATCATGTTATTTTATCAGAACATGTCTCAAACATAAAATTCCTCTTTCATACTAAAAGAGGCAAAGTATTTAGCCCTAACAAATTTAGTTGTCATTTCTACTCCTTAATAAAAAACAATAAAAAATAATAATTAGAAAAAATTAATATATTTAGCAAGGAAGATGAGTAATTAAGTAAAAGAATTCGAATAGGCAAAGTACGAACTTATTTATTTTCTAACATCAACAAAAAAATTTTTCTATTTACCAATTATTGACATCACTATTTTTATTGTGTCGTGCCTATTATTCTGGTTCATAAGCATTAAATTTATCATATCTTATTTTCTACCTATTAATTTATTATTTGCTTAGTCATTAAATATTTATTATTTAGCTTATGCATTTATTAAATTAATGAAACTATTAATTTACTTTAATCCTAACCCACCCATATTGAGCTCATTCCTAGTGATTAGTAGAATCAATGAATAACATAACTTATCCTAGTCTTTTATATTAATTAATATTAAGCTAAGACTGATCGATCTTAATTTATGTAGTAATAATCATGTTATTCTTATTTATATAATTAATAATTAAATTATGTGACTCATTAATTTGCGTAATCAGTTTCTAATATTGCTAATATCGCTATTAACGAAAATTTTAAATGTTCAACTAATACTAGTTTTCACATCAACCAACTATAGTACTAAGCGTTCCTAACTATTCATATAATAAACATCTCTTTGTAAATAATTATTTACTGATTTCTTTGTAATTATTTACATTTATATATTTTTACTTTATTATTTATTTTTATTTTATTATTCATCCCTTCTCTTTCTCCCTTTCTCTTCCCCCCCCCCCTCTCTCTCTCCTTCCCTCTCTTTCTCTCCCACTTCTTCCTTTTAATTTCTATTCTCCCCTCTTTTGTCAATCCTTACCACATTCATGCCAACATTCAAATTCTAGAGTTTGAACATCCATAATTCACACACAAACAACACATTATCCATATTCAACAAAGGATTGATTAGCAACAAATTTAATCATTCACAGGTATCCGTAATACACTTCAGAATTAAATAGAAGAATAATATTTCATTTTCAAAGCAAAAAGGGTAGCGATGGTGGGATGGTGGCTCCTCCTACCTCTTCTATCATTTCTGGCGTAACTCGAATGAAAGGTGACTGTTGCAGCTCCTAGTCCCTGTGTTGCGACCTTGGAAACTCAAGAACCGAATCTTGTGGCACGCAGTGGAGTCTCTGCTTGATGTTTCGAAGGAGAAAGGAATGGTTATATGGGGGACGTGGAGTTGTGGAGGGAGAAAAGTCTAGCTATGGTTGAATAAAAAGGAGAAGGAAGGCAAGTCGTAGGTGCAGTAGCGAAAAGGAGGCTCGAGGAAGAGAAAAAAAAGTGCGTCTTAGGTTAGAGCCATGTGGCACTCTGACAGCCATTCATTCTCGTGTAAGGAGGATTAAGTAAAAAGAGTTGTGTTAAATTGCCATCGAACGCACTCGCGTCGCAACGGTTAAAGCGTTGGATGTGAGTGCCAAGTCCCCTCCTTGAGTCCGTCCCCAAACATTTTGGTTTTGTTGATTTTATTTTTCCTGATTTTAACTAACACTAGCCCATATATACTTTTCGCACCTAATATCTACACAAGCGGGCTCCTAGCCCAATTGGTGAGCGCATCGTTGAACCCCCGAAGTCACAGTTTTGAGTTTAGTTCTTCCTCTTTTAAGTTTACTTCCTCTTTTATTTCTACTCTTCATTATTATAGCTTATGTATCAATGTGTGTCTTACATATCACGTCGGATTAGTAGCCTAGGTGGTAGCGCGTTTTGCTACCCCCCTCTAACGACTTAGGTTTGAGTCCCACTTGCAATTTTTTTTTCCAATTTCTATGCCATTTATATATATATGTTTACTTATATTATTATATAATTAATATTTTTTAGATTTTAATTATTTTAAAAATCTTATAAATTCATTTATATTTTTCTCCTTTTATTCCTACATAGTTTCTATTACTAATATATTTTTATAAATTTTATATTTATTTTAATTAATCTTATTATGTATATATATACATATATAAATCATTTTATTATTTTTCCTTCTACTTTCATATAAATTTTTGTTCCCTTGCATAAATTTTATACAATACTTGTTATCTATGCTAAAGTTTTTCTTGGGTATTATTTATTTCTAAGTAATTAATTAAATAATTTTTATTATTCTAATAATTTTAAGAATAACAGATAATTTCCTAAAACATTTTAACTTATGCTCTATTACACATCATACCAAACTCATTTTAAGGGTAAATGTAATTACTATCAAAAGATCAATTTCATTTATTTATTTTCATTATACATTATTTCTTCTTATTTTAATTAATAATATCATAGTTATTTTATTTTATTTATTTAGCAGGACACTCACCCTTAAAAGAAATTTTGTCCTTGAAATATGTACCTTGAAATAGCTGAGAGTACAACTCCATCATCTTGCTATCTAACTCCAATGTTGCATTGTCGTCGTCTCTTGGACTCCATATTACCTTTGACCAAATTGATATTTTTGTCTCTTAATTGTTTTATTCTCCAATCTCCAATTCTTATTAGTGTGACATCATAAGTTAAGTTATCTCTTATCATTATATGATTATGTTCAATCACATGCGAGGGGTCAAGAGGATATTTTCTAAGTTGAGATACATGGAAAACATTGTATAAATTGGCTATGTTTGGAGGTAAGGCTATTTGGTAAGCAACAAGGGCAATTCTTTTCAGGATTTGGTAGGGACCAATGAATTTAGGTGTGAGTTTTCAAGATTTCAAAACTCTCCCTACTCCAATGATAGGCGTCAACTTCAAAAAGACATGTTCTCTGGCTTAAAACTCTAGAGGCTTCCTCCTTTTGTCATAATAACTCTTTTGACGGTCTTGAGTTACCTTTAGCTTCTCCCTAATGACTTGCACCTTCTCGGTAGTCTACTACAACACCTCTAGTCCTAAAAGTAAAGAGTCACTTGTCTCAAACCAGCATAAAGGCATTTTATATTTTCTTCTGTACACGGCTTCATAAGGTTTCATGCCTATGCTCGCATGAAAATTGTTGTTGTAGGTGAACTCCATGAGAGCCAAAAACTCATTCCAGCTTCCTCTTTACTCTAACACACATGCCCTCAATAGGTATTTTAGTTATTGGATTGTCCTTTCAGTCTGCTCGTTTGTTTGTGGGTGGTATGCTAAGCCAAGCCTCAACCTAGTTCCCATAACTTCTTACAAGTCAGCCTAAAACATTGAAGTGAAACAAGGATCTCTATTAGAGATTATGCTTGATGGGACTCCATGCATTCTAACTATATCTTTGAGATACAACTGCGTCAACTTTTCCAATGAGTAGAAAATGTTGATGGGTAAGAAATGGGCGAATTTAGTCAATTGATCTACGACTACCCAAATGGCGTCATGTCTGATTGTTGTCCTTGGCAGTCTTGTGACGAAATCCATGGAGATGCTATCCCGTTTCCATTATGGAGTGTTCAAAGGTTATAGTTGTCCAGAGGGCTTCTGATGTTCGACTCTTTCACCTTCTAAAATGTTAGGCAAGCTGCTACAAACCTGGTTACATCTCTCTTGAGTCCTTACCACCAAAAACTCTTCTTTAAGTCCTAGTAGATCTTGGTGGTGCAGAGATCGAAACTAAGCTTGCTCTTATGTGCCTCTTCTAAGATCATTATCCTTATTTTCTCATTGTAAGGAATGCAGATCCTTCCATTGACCCTAATCACTCCGTCAATGCCTATATGAAATTCCCTTTCTTTGTTTTCGCTCACTAAGCTTAATCTTTCTTGCAAGAATTCTCCTCTTGTTGCCCCATCCTAACTTGTTATAAAAACTTGTTGGTAACCTTCAAGGTTCCCAAGTACAAACTCTCAAGACACACCTCTACTGCTAGGTTGAGATTTTTGAAATCCTTAATTAGCTACAGCTCCTCTACCATCATTGCTGATAAGTGTAGTGACTTCCTGCTTAGAGCATTTACTACCACATTCGGCTTACTAGGATGGCATATTAGTTCAAAATCATAATCTTTTATAAACTCCATCCATTTCCTCTGCCTCATACTTAGCTCCTTCAGATCAAATAGGTACTGCAAACACTTGTGATCACTGAATACTTTGAATCTTAATCTATAGAGATAGTGTCTCCAAATTTGCAAGGCAAAAACCACAACAGCTAACTCCAAATCATGGGTTGGGTAGTTTCCTTCATGGGATCTTAACTGTCTTAAAGCATAGGAGATTACTCTTCTCTCCTGCATCAGCATGCATCCCAAGCCTTGGTGTGAGGCATCATAATACACGTCAAACTTCTTCTTGAGATCTGGCAAAATCGAGATTGGTGAGTGGTCAGTCACTTCTTTAATTCTTGAAAATTGTTCTCACATATCTAATCCCAAATGAAGGCTTGACCCTTTCTTGTTAACTTGGTTAGAGGTAAAGCTAACTTAGAAAACTCACATGAACCCCTTCCTTAGATACTACGTGCCTTAAAAAACTCACTTCTTCCAACCAAAACTCACACTTAGAGAGTTTTTCATATAGTTGTCACTCCTTTAGTATCTGCAACACGATCCTCAAGTGCTTCACATGTTCCTCTTGAGTTTTAGAATAGATTAAGATGTCATCGATGAAAATTACCACAAATTGATCTAGGTATTCATGGAAGATCCGGTTCATGTAGTCCATGAAGATAGTAGAGACATTTGTCACTCCAAAAGGCATAACTAGGTATTCATAATGTCCAGAACACGTCCAAAAGGTTGTCTTTGGTATGTCTTCCTTCTTTACTCTAATCTGGTGGTATCTTGACCGTAAATCAATCTTAGAGAATACATGTGCTCCCTTTAACTAATCCATGAGATCATCAATTCTGGGAAGTGGATACTTATTCTTGATGGTGACCTTGTTTAACTGACGAAAGCTTATGCACAAACACATACTTCCATCCTTCTTCTTCACTAATAACATCGGTGCCCCCCATGGTGACACACTTGGTTTGATGAAGTTCTTGTCAAACAGTTCCTCCAATTGGATTTTTACTTCTACTAACTCCTTTGGAGACATCCTATATAGAGCTGTAGAAATTAGACTAGAACTTGGTGTGAGATCTATGGCAAACTCTACCTCCTTCTAAAGTGGCAACTCTGTCACGTCATTGGGGAATTCTTTAGAGAACTCACGTACCACCAGAATACTACCAATGTTTAGATCCACCTTTTCCTTTGTTGAGAACAAAGTCATGTAGATTTGAAAGTTTCCCTCCATCTCACATTCGGACTCGGCAAAGTTTAATCTCGAAGACTTACACGCATCTTGGTTACTATTTTCAAAAATTAAGGCTTTATGGTGATAGTCTAGGATGACGTGGTTTGAAGACAACCAATCCATCCCCAAAACAATATATAAGTTAGACAAGGGAAAACAGATTACGTTTATGAAAAAGATTCAATCTTATATGGTTACAAGGCAATTTAAATAGGCTTGGTTAGTAATAACTAGTCTATCTATAGGGGTACTAACAAATAATTCATATGATAAGGAAGTTATAGGTAAGGACAAACAATTAGCACAAGCATGTGATATGAATGAGTGTGTTGCACCAAATCATACAATATATCTAAGAGCTTACTACTTATGATACACTTACCTCGAATGAGATCATTAGATAAAGCAGCTTCAGACCTACTCATAGCGAAGACTTTCTTGGTCACTCTAGATCTCTCAATAGTCTGACTCGACGTGCCCTTTATGAACTTTCCAGTATTCGCTACCTCCTTCTTCGATGCCCAACAATCCTTTGCTATGTGTCCCGTCTTGCCACAATTGTGGCATGTGATGGCTTGTGGCAGGTGATGGCCTTCTGTGGGCATTCTCATAAGAAATAGGGCCCGTCACACCTAAAGCATCTAACTGGATTGCTGGCCTTGAAGCGTGGAGCTATTAAGAAAGAACTCCCACTAATTGACTCCTCTACATTAGTCCAACTCCATGTTGTAGGGGTGTGTGATATGGTTTCTTCTACTGTTGGTGGCTGAAGGTCTTTCTAGGATGTCTTTGTGGACCTTTCACTCTCCATTGGGCATGTCTTGCCCGAGTATCTTCTTCATATATTCTACATTTGTTGATTAGAGTGGAGAAATCAATTATTTAAAGATACTCCATGGCCTATTTGATGTCGGCCCATAACCCATTCTCGAACTGTGAGCAAACTACTTGCCTATCTTCTACTCCAAAGTACGTCCAAAACTTTAATAGCTCTTCAAATTTTGTGGCATATTCTCCCACCATCATGTTCCCCTACTTCAGCTCCAAAAACTCCATGGCCTTTCTCTGTCGAAAGTCGGCTGGAAAGTACTTGTCAAGGAACTTTTACTTGAACGCCTCCTATGATATGACATTGTCGATCCTCGAAAGTATGGGTTTGGCTATGCGCCACTAGTTCTCTACTTCACTCATAAACATAAAGGTGGCAAAGTTCACCTTATGTTCTTCTAGGCATGACATGGGAATAAAAATCGTTTCAAACAAGTCGTTCACTTGATTATCATTTGTAATCAACATGTCATCAAACAATCTATCCTACACTATTGCCCAAGTAATGCAAGATTAAAACAATTTCACACAACACATACACGATTAAGTCCATACCATAGGCTTGATAGGACAAATTGCTCTGATACAAACTAATTGTAACACCCTTTTTGTTATTATAGAAATAATCTTTAAAAAATTTTAAATTAACTAAACACCCTTTTATTAAATAAACCATATTTAATTGTTCTTAATTTAACAACACATAATATTTTATTAAATAACCGATGATCAAGTAATATACCGATAGTAATAATATCATCATTCATCTCATTAAGTGAAGATTGAAAAAGCTAGTATACTTAGCATGCAGGTTTAGATATGCAATTAATACAAAGTTAACTAAATTACAACTCATCATATTCATACTAGTAAGATCATTTACATACATTAAAGCTATAATTTAAAACATACAAAATGACATGTATCTATTCACAAAATGTCCACATGTAATCTTTGAGTTTTCAAAACTCATCAGGTGGATATCCATTACCTTCTCGTTGGCTAGAAAGTCACCTTTAACTACTAGGGTCTGTCCTCAACACTCTACTAGGAGTCATCTCTAACGCTTAAAAGTCGACAGGCTCGCATCTGTCATCTTCATTTGAAAAGTGATGTTTGTAGGAGTGAGTCATCCATCCTCAAACACACACAAACATGGAATAATATGAGAATAAAATACATATACTATCACGTAATCCATCCTCACCGCGTCACGCTTGCTAAGATATTCTATTAATTGTATTTTATATATCAATGTGTGTCTTACATATCACCTTGGATTAGTAGCCTAGGTGGTAGTGTGTTTTGCTATCCCCCTCCAAGGACTTGGGTTCGAGTCCTACTTGCAGATTTTTTTTCCAATTTCTATGCCTTATATATATATATGTTTACATATATTATTATATAATTAATATTTTCCAAATTATAATTATTCTAAAAATCTTATATATTCATTTATATTTTTCTCCTTTTATTCCTATATAG
>JAMLFT010004070.1:0-20450 GCA_026544285.1 Pachyrhizus erosus | reverse complement strand
TTTTTTTTTTTTTTTTTTTAGAAAAAAAAAATGAACCCTGTTTGAAAATATCTTCAGAAGGGTTTGTGAAAGTCGTTCATTCCGTTGAGCTGGTCCCATTTTAAGTTTGCTTATGATTGGCCAGCTAGCCCTAAGTAGATTCTAACCACTTACATGCTTATTGCTTTAGAAAGTCAAAGTCTACTCCTTATTGTTCCGTTTGTTCTTTTTCAGGGTGCCTGATTTTACTTTTCATTTGAATCAACTACTCTGATTTTGTAAAAGGATTTTATATTGGGTGCCTGATTTTACTTTTCATTTCACTAATAATAAAAAATATATTGTTTCCTACGATGCAGCCTATGATCAACGTGAATCTTTCTATGTATTTCTTGCTTTGTTGCAAAGCCCAGGATGGTCAGGACTACTTTTTTGTTCCTATCAACGTGAATCACATGCACATGTTCATAAGCTGAGGTGTAAAGCACATAAAGTATCTTCTAACAAATGCTTTTTGATACATGCATAAACTTGAGGATGCAAACTTATTTGTTAAACATAACACATTATATTAGTAATGTTTGTTTTTTATAAAAAAATAAATAAATGGTACATTTTTAAAATTTTCTAATTATAAGTTATTATTTTTATAAAATATTATCATATACAATTATTAAAGTCTTCACCTAATCTATTAGAAAAAATATAGGATAAAGATAGAGTAAGGGTATGTTCAATCTTATATTATTTATTATTAAAATATTTTTTAATTAAATAATAGTGTAAAACTTTGTAACAATATATAAAAAATAATCAGTTAACAGAAATCATGACATTCTATAATAGTTGTTGTCATTAAAATAAATATAGTATAATTTAGAATTTTTATGATACTTCAATTTGTCAAGTTCATTTTTGATATATTTGTTCATCGCATTCTGTAAATGATGTTTTTTTCCTTTAAAATTTATTGTTCTAGCATTATTAGTAGCTTTGTCACATATAGTGATCCAAATTTTAAGACTAATGAATATTCTCTATTATATTTTAGGATGGAAGTGAGGTGAAAACAAGATGATAGACAAGCAACTAACATATCTTGGTGTTTGAAACTTCCTTACTGTACCGAGATATGAGAGATCATGGTATATAGTCTTACTCTTACATATATAAAGAGATTATTTTTAAATTCAAACTCATGACCAATTGATTATCAAAACACAATTTTATCATTGTGTTATGGCTAGTCTTCAAATAAGAGAATGGTAAAAGAAAATAAAATAAAATATAGTAATAGTAGATATAATAAATGATGTAATAAAAAACAAAAAAAATATAAAAGAAATCAAATAAAAGAGAAAATAAATAGATTATTATATAGCATGTTTAAATAACATGTTAGTTTTTATAAAATATTTTTTAAAAAAATAATTTTTTATTTTAATCTTTAAATAAAAATTAAAATAAAAAATTTAAATAATTAAAATAAAAATATTTTATTTTATATAGACTAAAGAGTTACTTAAGTGTTTATATTATTCACAGTTGAAGAAGTCGTACGTGTTAGGCAAAATGACAGAGACGGGACCAAATTATTGCCAACGGCGGCAACCTATCTTGTCACTTTGAAATGAGAAGTTGGGCAACTCACAGCGCATTCAGATTCAGCCGTTAAGGAATCTCCAACAGCAATGCAACGTTGCGGGTAGGGGTAGGGGTAGGGGTAGGGTTCTTTCTTTTCTCCCCAAAACCTTCGTTCCTTTTAACTGGTCCCTTCTATGTAAAGGTGCATGAGCTCGCCATGCTATTTTATTTTTTTATTTTTAATTCCTTATAAAAACCTTTTGCCCGTTAATTATTAAAATAAAAACAATATAAAAGTTCAGCACCGACAATTGATTGATCCTTTGTCATATTAACAAGGGTTGGTTTGTCGTAAGATGTCAAACAGAAACATATATTCATTCTTCTTGCAGATGAACATGGGCATTTAGCTCATAATGAAATTAAATTTGTAAAATTATTTAGTATACAAAATGTCTCTATTAATGTTGCTCTCGAGAAAAGTATTAACTAATGGCTGGTACCTTCATTCTTTTTTATCTGTTTTTTAAAGTTTTTACATATAAACTAAAAATATAATAAAAAAATTTATTCTAATAAAATAATTAAATTTTTTTTTAATTTATTCTTTTTATTTTTACTTCATAATAAATACATATATAAAAATAAAAAATATAATTGATAAGAGAGAATAATTAATATTATATTAAACTTTAAAAATAATAAATGAATAGGAACAATTTTTTTTAATAATCCAACAACTAAAAAAAATAAAGTATCTTGAAACATTCACAACTGTTCACGCATTATATTGTAAGCATAGGATAAGTTATTGTTATTGGACAACTTTTGACACTTACTGAAACTTAGGCTGTCATAATTTTAATGTAGCCATTTTTTGTGACGATATATCATATTTAGGGACATCTTTACACAGTATAACCTTATTGTATTTTTGACAATTTTTTTTATCACCATGATATTAATACGAATGATTATTCTCTAGCAAAATATTTCTTCTTTTCCTTTCACAAAGTTCGAACCCAATATGTTGCTTAAGATACTCAAACTCAATGTCACGCACACTATCATCACATTACTAATTTGATAATTATGTTTAATTCTCAACAAACATTTAATGTGAATAATCTTTCATTTTATTAGAAATTGCATATGTTCGTATTTTTGTCATCGCTTTTCATGCCGTTTCTCGTCTTGTTTCATATTTTTATGCTCCATGATCCATTATTTATGTCATCGCTTTGATGCGCTTTCTCGTCTTATTCCATATATTATGCCCCATGATACTATATTTCTCCAAAGTTAAGATTTTTGTAATTAATCATATTGTTTACCAATAAAAATTACAATGTAATAAGTGTTCTCCGGAAAACGAAAACTGTGAATGAAGCTTGAAGGGATGTTAGGAAGACCTGGCGTCAAAAATATTATCGGAATTGTTATTATGTATTGAATAGATCTCAGGACAAGATGATAAATGCTGACTTAAAAAACATGAAACTTTCACTTTATATATTGAATTCCCTGTATAAGAACAAACACTCGTACACCAATAGCTGTATGTAATATAATAAATCGAAACCCCTACTACGAAGAATGACTAAACACTCACAAGAAATTAGCATGGAAAATGATACTTCGATAGTATACAACTAGACGAAATAGGGACCAGGATACTAGATACTTTGAAGGAGAACAGCCAGAATGGCATACGACAGAAGCACATGGAAACTTTGAATGAAAGCAATAGTGGATAAAATAAAGCAAAAAAGCCATTTGCGTGAATCGGAAGTTACAACAGCTTACGTACATGATTCAAGATTGACTAACATATAAAACAGGGACCAGTCCAGCCATCTTGCCATCCCTACCAGGGCGTTTCTTCTTAACCTGCATGCCAAAGTATACAATCAACAACTGATTCTCCTATGCATGATTAAAACATGAGGAATCCATGTAAATTCTAGTTATCTAAATCTCTACTTCAGACAAGATACAAATAGATATCTCCTCAAAGACTTACATAAAACCAGCCATCTACTTCGTACTCAATCTCAACTTCTTCTCCTGCGGTTAAACTCAACTGCCAGGAAAAACAATCAAAGTAATTATATCCACGTTTGCATCTAAAATATGCCTGCCTCTAAAAAATACATCAACAAAGTGAAAACAACAGGCCGAAAGGCCCAGTCCAAAGAAATATCAAATATGCATAATCAACATGTGGACCTTAAAAAGTAAATCCATCTAAGTTAAAATCAACGTTTTCAATAACCAGGCTAGTCATTGAATGGGTAAAGGTTTATGGTTCATCAATGTGATTGTAGTTGAATTGGCGATATTAAATATATATTTAAAATAAAATATTGAGTAATAATTAAAATAAAATTAAATAATGGAAAATTTGAATTAGCATAAAATGACTATATTAGAGGCTTGAAATATTAAAAAAATCAATAATAAAAAGGCTAATAGTCATCACTTGGACCTAAATTATGTACTAACTCTTTTCTTTAAGGTTTGTGTATTTTTATTTCAGGTCTCCCGTCGACACACATGTCAGATTGCATTGTACAGCCACAGTTCAAATTTTTGCAGTCATAGGAGATCTTCAGTCTCTATTACCCATACTAGAAGTTGATTTCTTGTTCTAACATTACTAACCATTTTCATTGTGTTGTTTTTGTGTTCAAGAAGTCATAATGGCTTTGTCGCAAAGTCTTTAGATTAAATAAAAAATTTTAAAAGGTTCAAATTGGGTTTTCTGGCACAGGTTTCGCATTGATTTTTTCATTCAATTTTTTGGTTTGTTTAGACTGCTGACCTGACCTATTCACATATTTTCCAATTAAAATGGTTAATCTGATGGCTTTTTCATCTATGGTTAAAATTTTAAATCAACTTACTTCATCGTCTCCTCCTGCTGTGAAGTCATAAAGTGCACTTCCAAATTGAGGATTTCCAGATGAAACTCGTTCATCATCTTGAGACCCAAAACTGTGCGATCCATTTCCTGCTAGGGGGTTCTCAAAGGACTCGTATCTTTGCATGACAGAGGATGAGTATGATGGAGGCTCTTCTCTTATCTGAAAAGAATGAGATTTAATATCAAGACTAGATTAAAAGAATAAAATAAAACTAAAACAGGCAAAAGGATCTTACCGGAGATCCATAACCCTCATACATAGAGGTACCACTACCTCGGCTTGCGGGTGCCTTATCCTGCCATGGATAATTTAGATTTCATGATTTCAAATACAAAAGAAGTTAACAATAACAGTAGACTCGAAAAGTGAAAGAATATGTGATGACATTACAACATTCAAGGTTAGATAATTAAGTTAAGAACTCATTGCTGCAAAATTATTATTAGAATATTTACAAAATATGTTAGTGGGGGAGAATGATGCATAGTAAATTAAGATAAATCAAAATCCCAGAATTTCTTCCATACATGTCCCTTTATTATATACTCTCAGTATTACTTTCAATCCCTTCAGTGTACTACACTGTTTTGGAGTTGATCATGTGCTTTGATCTCGTGCTTGCATCTATTTGCTGCTTGTAGACGTTTGGTGACCCAAAGTCACTCTCCTCACCAACAGCCTTAGTTTCAATTTCATTTTTTTGGATATCCTAAAACAGTTTGGCTGTTTGAAGCTTCCAAATGTTGTTTGGAGAAGTTTGGTCCTTGCTACGTTTGATTGCTTTCTGAGAAATTTTCATCAGGCTAATGCTCATTCCAGACATCTCTGGCATTTCTAGTCTGTCTTTGAGTTGTATTCAAAGCATGTTTGATGGAGTTCCTATATTTCTGCTTTTTTCAACTTGTATCTACGGGTTTGTTTTTAATAAGTTTAAAGCTTAGGCCTAAGGTACTAGAATATCTACAGAATATCTGAAGGGAGAGAATGATGTATAATAAATTAAGATAATTTATGTTATTCTAGGAATCATTGTGCTGCCTAATTTTCAGGATTTTATCCTGTTAAGAACCTTATCTTAATCTTTTTTAATTATAATTCAGTGTCTAGTATTAGTATAAACAGGACTACAAGGTAGTATTCTGTATAATGATCATATCAATTTATTACATACTATTTCGAGTTTCTATTATTTCTTTTTCTCCTTCCCTGCCTAAATCCCATATAATTCCAACAATTATATTACGAATTATGGGGTAAAAGCCTCTTCGCCACCCTAAAATATCACTTGAGTTGCACTTTCCACCCTCACGTGTCAATTTAAGCATAACACCCCCGAATTTAATACAATTTACTCAATCTCCACATTAAAGTATAATGCTATGCATTATATCAGTCCGCTCATAGCTAGAAAAAGTATGCATAAAATATCAAAAGGTTCAGAATAGTACCAAATTAGAAGCATGGTACATGTTGCAAAACAAATTGATTCTTAATCATAATATTTCATACCGTAGTTTGTGATGCTCCATATGTGGTTGGCCGTGAACTAAACAGTGAAGGGTAGCTCATTCCACCAAAGTGGGATGATATCGAAGTTTCAACTGATCCTGTTGAATCTGGAGATGATGATCCCAATGACTTTGCATCATCTTCCTGTTATTGCAAGGAATGGATTTAAGTGATACAAACCGTAAAGTTTCAGATCCAATGCATCGTATGTAAAAAGGATCTGGCTTAAGCCTTACCTCTAGTTCAGAAGATTCTAGAAGTGTTTTTGCCCACATATCATCGTAGCTAACTGAAGGTCTAGAGATCATATTCTCTTCATCAACTTCTGGGGCGTCTGTTCCAGCACCTGCTAGAAATTCATTTACCTAAATCCAAAGAAGAAGAAAAAATCATTTTCAATTTAAAGTCAACTTAGTTTTGAATCACAAGGAATATTAGCTTTAAATTTTGCACACAAACAAACATATTGCTAACCTCCACACATTCATGTGGAAGCTAGCATTATCCACATTTTGATCTGGACTATAAACCCACTATTTTTCTGTTAAAAAAATTGAACAAAATGGGTAAAATGTCTTTTTGAATTCTTAATGCTTTGACTTTTTTAATCACGTACATAACAATCTCCCATTGTTTTTCTCACCTACACCAGTGGTCCAAAATATGAATTCTGTTACATGACTTGTATCACAAAAGCACGAATTTTCAACCATAATTCGTATCTCTTATATCACCAAATGCAAAACATAATGGTCGACTCTAACAAAAATGTAAAGGCCGGTTGATAGTCACCACTCAACAACTTGCAGTTTGCTAGTCTGGCATGTCTCTATACAAAAAAGAAAATTGAAGAATCTAGTAATAAAAGAATTTCTAGTTTTCAAATGCAAATATCAGACAAAATACTTAAGGAAACTGATTATCACACTACTTTATCTGTCACTCACTCATTCATAGCATGCACTTTATTTGGCTATTTTGTTGCTTTGTTACACTCTTCTAAAATAAAGGCTTCACAAACTCAGATATAACTAATGATTTTGTTTTATAAGACTTATGGTTAAGTTCTTTTATCTATTTATAGTTTAAAATTATTACCTTGAGCAATATGTATGATATATTTCAAGTAATTTTTCATTGTCTTTGAACCTTATGATTCGATACAAATTATGATTCATGATTATATATATATATATATAGTAGTATACCTAGCTATCACATAAGCATTAGTTAAATACTTTCTTATCAAATTAAAGAGAAGGAAAGCAAAATAGACAAAAGGCAATACATTAACTAACTCATACCCTATTCATTGCCGGTGCATTGTTTCCCCATAAGCCATCATCACCAAGGTTTGCTGCCCAAGCATTTACTAGGTCATCATCAAGTGTATCAGGCTCTGCAGGCGGTGGTTGGGATTCATAGACAAGGTCAGATATACCGGTGGCAACAGCTGGATCACTCAAACCAGTAGATGCACTTATGTTATGGCGACTACGATAGATGTCAATGAGTTTGGCACTGTCAAAAATTTAGAGGAAAATCATATTTAGAGAATAACACTAATAGCATAACCACAACAAATAAATGTTTCATTGTTTAACCAAAACATTATGATTAAATTATGAAAACTATATAGATGTTTCACCAATACTACCACTACTACAGAAGATGGGAATTTCTGGTTTGATGTCTACTCCTCAAAACCAAAATAGGGTTCTCCTTCATTTTTGCCTCTCCTTTTAAAAAAAAATTCTTTTGCTTAAAATATAACAATGACAAGTATTAAAATAAATATTTGATAGGGTAACATGTTTTATAGCCTAATTAAACTAATTGGATCCAAAAATAATCCAATTCAAATAAGATGGTAAATTTTTAATTTTTAAAATTATTAAGTAAATACATGGAAAATTGAAAATAACTTCCAAATAAGTATAAAGCCTTTCTGTATAAAAGCATATATTTTTAACTGAGATTGGTTGCTCTTTTCTAGTTCTGTTAACCAAGTGTCACCAACAAGCCACACAATTGCTAATGTCAACTAGGAAATCAAATAGTAAACTAAGCCAAGAATTGAATCAAGAGGTGAATCATAAGATTTACAACTCAAAAACCAAAATATTTGAAATTTTATGTTCTTAACGATTAATGGTAACCTAATTAATTGTTAAATGTAAAAGAAAAATATAAGACAAGGAATATTTAATAATCTTATAGTTAATATACATAGAAAGTACTAAAATTCATATTGAAAAGACAATCTAATATTAATTATATAAAAAGAAAATTGAAATTAAAAAAGGAAATTGTTTGAAGAGAAGTTATACAAAGAAGCTGAAGCAAAGGGTATCTTCAAAACAAAAATGAATGAAAGAAAGAAAAAGAATAATCTACGTTTAAAAAAATTGAACTTTCTCAATACAAATCAAGGAGACTACCTGAAAAAATGTCTCACATAATACATCCAAGATACATCTCCATGGGAATCGGCACTTTCAGGGCCAAGCAAATAAACCAAAGAATAACATACATTGCCCATCTCCACAAAATTTTCCCCACATGGACCCAACGAAACAACACAAACTAATCAAAAGAAATTGTTTCAAATTGAGGTCACACCCAAAACCACACAAAAAAAATGCCAATCCTACATGGAAAAATATTTAAGATTTGGGGAGGCTGCACAAATGACACTCATTGGTGACGATCAAACAACCATGTATATTGCCTCAAATCAAGTGTTTCATGAGAAAAGCAAACACATTGAGATAGACTATCATTTCATTAGTGAGAAGATCTTATCTAGAGACATTACCACTAATTTTATCAATTCAAATGATTATTGGAAGATGTTCTCGCCAAGATTGAGAGAAAATAGAAACCCATAAAGAACATTTATACTTTTGAAACATGCCAAAGCTAATGACTATGCTACAAATACACTAAGGTTTTAATTTTTACAAATGCCTAATGAACTTAAGGACATTCTAATTAAAGATTCAAAAAAAAAAAAAATCAGAACCACAAAAAATGTGAGCACTCAAAAACCAAAATTAAGTTCCTTGGCCCATTTTGAGAAGTTATCCTTCTGATGCACTCCCCTGTATGCAGAAGAGCCTACTAGTCTCTTTAGATACAACAGAGTAATATGCAAAATTAGCTCAAATACAGAATGCAATTCAATAAATCAGTACCTTATTGGGCCCAAAGGTAGATACTTTGTTCTTGGAACATAACAAAACAATGAAACAAGATCTAGCAGCCTTTCATGGGTTTCATATAGTTTCTTCAGTTCATCATCAGTCCATTCTTTCTTAGCATTGTCATGATTGCGTATTTCCCTAATGATAAGCAATTTGTGAGCATTAGTAATCAGGATCATCAAATTTGAACCAAGCACAAAATTAGGATCTGGTACTCACTTGATCAAATCATCTTGTGCTCTATACATCTCATCCAGAACCTTTATCATAGGACTTAATAAAACTCCAAGGCCTGTACCACTTGCTCCTTGATCTTCTCCATTACTAAGATGCATATCAGAGAACTGTGACTGAAGACCACCTTGTGCCAAAGTGTGCAGAAACTCATAAATTTGTAACCTGAAAGGTTCACCAGATCTAATTGCCATTGTTGTAAGAGCCTGAGCAGCAATAATTCGAATCTGCATGTTCATTTGACAGAGAATATTCAAGTTAAAAAGCAAGAACAAATAACCATGTGATAAAAATAAGCACTAATACATATACCAAGAGGCTGAATCAGACCAAAACTTTGGGGAGGCCAACTAACACCATTATAAACTAAAAGCATAACATTGTTCTCATAGTGCAGTGTAATACTATTTAAAATATCACTTCAAATTTTGAAATGGAGGTAATAAACAACTAAAGATGTAAAGGGAAACCACTCAAATGGGTAATATATACCTCCCAGCTGCCATTGAACGCACACCTCTGGAGCCTTGTCAAGGCACCAGCTAGAGTAGGATTACGAGAACTAGCAGCAGCAACCATTTTATCAGCATCTAACATCATCAATGCAGTACCAGGTGGGGTGGCAGATTCCCAAGCATATTCTGAAGCAGCATAATTTGCATTTTCGCCAAGAAACCATACCTAGAAGCACAAGTTGTCATAAAAAAGAGAAACTTAATTTGACATTTTATTGTGTTGCAGAAGCCAAAGAATGGAGTAATGTCTTCTGAATAAATAGCAATGCTTACTGCAGCTTGAACTAGTCTTTGTAATGCTAGAGCAGACTTTGGGTCAGATGCAGACACCCTGTCCACTGAAGTAAGACCAAGCATAGACCCTGGCTGCGGAGGTGGTAGATCAAGTACAATTGTGACTGCTTCTAAAGCTTTATGCTTTCCATCAGGACCAGCTCCAACAAGACAAGTCTGAAAACAGTATTCATTTAGTTAACCATTCTTTTTAAGTCAAAATCATCAAGGAAACTCAAAATTGATCAAATTAATGGGGAATCTGTATGCATGCATGTTTTATGCAATGTGGATATGTTGCTTCTGAAGTTTTGTGGTTTGCATTTGTCTCTATGTATCATTATTTAACCACTCCATCATAAACATATGCATACCAAACACATCAATTTTAAAAAACTGTCAAGGTAAACTGACCTTCCAGAGCAGTTGTAACACGTCAGCATCAACCTTTCCTGGAACTTTGGTAGCAAATATTCTTGCTATTTCAAGAAGAGTAACAGCCATATCTGGAGAAGCCTTCAACACAAAATTGAAATAACTGTTAAGCAAACTTATGATTTCCATTATGCATGAATTACAAAAGCATATTTACACATTGCTTGCCCTAAGATATACAAAGATTATAAGGAAGACTGGTAACAAGATATTGTTATTTATGTCTCTTCAGCAAAACACATTTTTAAAAATCTCATTTTATAGCACCCATGGCTTTTATACATGTGCAATGCATAAGGAAAAAATGCAGACACAATAATATATGAATATAATTCAACAGATGATAAATTAAAGAATAAAATATACTATTAAGGTGTTAAAAGTCTGAGAATGTGGATTTGGGTCTAACTCAACCCAAAAGCTAGCTCATAAGATAAGGGTTGTCTTCACTTATATACTCTATCTCAACACTATCTCTAGCCAATGTGGGACTTGAGTTTTTCTCAATATACCCCTTCACTCTAGTACTTTTAAACTTGGTGCATGGATAATATGGTGGGTGACCCTTTTTTTTTAATTGATCTAAGATAGACTCTAATATCATCTCAGAAATGTGGGTTATAGTTTTAACTCGGCTCCAAAAGCTAGCTCATAGGGTAAGGGTTCTCCCCACTTATATTTACTATTTTGGTCATATTACTAGTTGATGTAGGATCTCCAACACATTTCCCTTATGCCAAGGGTTGGACATCTCAAGCATGAAGTTTACCAGACTGAATATTTATAGGTGATTCGATAGTGTGTGGCATGATAGGTCCAACAACAAATTGCTAAGATAAACTATATTATTTTAAAATGTGGGTTTGAACCTCACTCAACTCCAAAAGCTAGCTCATAGAATGAGAGTTGCTCCCACTTATATATTTTATCTTGGCACTGCTCTAGCCAATGTGAGACTTGAGTTTTTCTCAATAAAAAGAAATGGAGTGTTGGATACAAAACCATTCACGATCCTTTAGGAGAGTTGGTCTTTGACATGCTATTAAAGCCTCCATGACCAAGTGATCAAGAGTTCAACCCTTGCTTCCCCATTCATATAAAATAAAGTTGAAATACTGCAAAAAGTAATGCATTGTCCATGCTTCAAGTTTAAAAGGATCTCAAGTGAAAGGGGTCATGCAAGTTATAAAGCATCCATAAGCCTTCACTTAACAAATTAAAATTTAAATACAGTTGGTCTTTTAAAGGCAACAAGTCAATGTATATTATTAGCAAAAGTATTGCTAAAATTCAACCACATTGATTGCTCATTGCCTTATTCTTCAGGTAATGCTATATTGAAAATTCCGAGCATGCTTAACACTGATATATCATTCAAAAGAGATAGTCCATTTACCTTAAAACGAGCATGCAAAGTGAGTAGTACATCATTCAATAGGGCTGCTGGCCAAGCTGGATCAGAAAGTTCCGATGCAATAATAGATTCTAGTTCATCAAATGAGTCAAATGGACCTTGCATCCAGATTAATGCCTTGATCACCATGGCTCGTACATAAACACATTCACAGGCGACTGTTGTCCGTACCACTTCCATTAATGAAGACAACATACCCGCGACAGTATCTCTGCCAGCAGTTCCATTAGATACTGAAGAAGTTCTTCGAATGCCTACATCAAAGTATCAATTAAGTATATAATAAGATAATAGTTCAACATATCAAGCTATCACTTATTGAATCTACTTGTGTATTAGATTGGTTTTAGGATAACTAGGCCTATGCAACTTTAGAGCGGCAATCAAACTGCAGTTATATTATATCTAACTTTACACGAAACACACAAACACACATTGAAGTGGACTTTCATTGTCAACAACTTCAGCAAGAATTCACTTTCTATGAGTGGACGGAAAACTAACAAACATCTTTAGAAAAGTCTTTTAAGATTGATCTCTATGATCCAGCATGAAAAGGATTGTTACAAAAGAATCCTCTGTATGTTAAAAGTATTAAACATAGATTGTACCAATGCTTGTACTAAACCTAGCTTACTGGTACAAATCACAAAAGCAGCCTAATCAAGCAAATCCATTATACAAATGTATACCAATCTCTATGTCTTTCTCTCTACAAAAGTAATCAGAACCAATGACTATAACATCATTCGAAATCTCAAAATGCAATCCGAAAATAATAGCTCAACCAAAGGAACAATCAAACAACAAAAGAAACCAGAAGGGAAAATCATGAAGATAATAGCATATAAGAACCTAGGAAAAACAATATGATTGTCAAAGATAAACTCTTCTAAAAGCTTAAGCAGTTTCATGACGGCCCAAGATTGGTTTTATGTCATGACAATGATATTTAATATTCAAAAGCCATTCTAACTATCTGTATATCTATATCTAATTATTTACAATAATAAAAAGACCAAAAGCCTTGTTTACAATGCTACACAAGTATACACTGTTAAACACATAAAATAAGCATTACTTTCAGGATGTGTGCTTTCATCTGAATCATTATAATCTGTAGCCTCAGCGAATGTATTGACATGTGCTCCTTCTTCAACATCTTGTATGCCCAAAGCGAAGGCAGCAGCCCGACTTTTCCCCATCTCCTGTACAACTCTAGCTGCTGCATGAAGCACAGGTCTAGAAAAGCTACGGAAAGAACTCTCTAACCTGAAAGAGCAGTAAATAATAGACAGTGTGAATTCCGAATAGACAGTTTCTACTTCACCCAAGTCAACAACTTGATAATTCAACAAGACAAAATAGGCATGCATGCAGAAATACACAAATGAGTTTTTGAACCTTCTCATTACAAGTTTTATAAGAAGTTGAGGACGTTTTGTCTTCTGTGATTTATCTTTAGAACTTTCCTTTGATGATGCCTCTGGTAACTTGAGAATTTCCCTGGTCAAACGATACCACCCAGCTGCACGCTCCTCAGTCCTAGAATGTGTAAACACAATAAGATTACATCCAACCCAGTCACAAGACAGAATGTTAACATAGTAACTTGCACAGAATTTAAATAATCTAGACAATCAAAGTTAAAAACACGATTAGAAGGATGTAGAGACTATTATAAGACATAAATCGCACCTCTCAGTGCTATCATGTTTTCCTAGTACACACAAAATCGCCTCAAAACAGACTCTTTCACTGGGATCCAATAGGAGCTGATAGAGTACTGAATTGAACTGAGATCTAATATCCGGTCTCTCTGTACATGCACACAAAACAGAAATTAATCGTGGCAAATTTCCCAAGGATCAACTTTCATTAAACATAAGTTTTTTCCTACACCAACCATCTAAAGCTCTAGCCCTTGATATTGTACAACATAACCTCGCTAGTGAAACTCTAGCGAGAACATCGTGCAAATGGAGAACATCTTGTAAAGCCCCTGCACATTGACCAAATAACCATCACCAGACCATCCAATTATAGTGGAACAACATAAAGATAGTAAGTTATTAAAATCCACAAAGCCTTATTTCTTAGCAGAAAAACTCAGTAATTAAGTGGGCAAAAATTTTCCACATATATTTTGATCTTATGGTTTATTAAATACTAAAGTGGAGTTCCTCTCCATGTACACACTCAAATTACGAGACAGATGTTAAGTAATACAAGTGTTTTGACATATATAACTGACTGAAAACTGGTTCTTAGTCATTAAATACTGTTTTTTACTGAATAAAAAAGATATCACATTTCATGTCATGATTAAACAAACAAAGAAAGGAGCGAAGCAAAATACGACGAAGAACCAATATGCATACCTCCAGGCTGCACATGCTTTCCTGCATAACAGTATCCAGGGAGCATTAGATTTAGGGGATTTTGGAGAAATGTGTTTCCAACACAGTATTACAAAAGAATATGCAATGAAACACCATTTTGATGGAAAATTTATTATGAAGATGTAAACTGTTACCTAAGGCCATTGCAACAGCATAAGGATCCCTTGTAGCTATCTCAGAAACAATTTCCAGAGCATGCCTCACAGCAACAGGATCAGCAAATGAAATCCTGCGGTGAACTCTATTTAGTTTTGAGAAATAAGGGAAGAATGCAAAAGCTAATAATAAATTATGCAAAGTAAATACCAGTTCCAAAATAAATGAAAAGCAAGAAGTAAAAAGTTGCTGAAAGAGAGGCTATGAACTATCTGTTCCTCTGAGTTTTGGTCTACGAGTAACTTACCCTTGTACAGCATAATGCAGAAATGCTGGATTTCCAGGATCCAGAGGGAGTCTTCTCAGAGCACTTAAGGCAGCATATTGTAGATTGCTTCGGATGATAGACTATATGATCAAGCATATAAACATGTCAGAGATGTAGTTTAATATTACTCTCAAGTGTCTTCACCTACTAACTTAAGCTTTTGGGACTATTGGTTAAGGACATGGTATCAGAACCTCTATGACCAAGAGGTCAAGAGTCCTATCTTTGCTACCCTCATTTTCTAATAAATAGTTGAATATGAGCACTAGGGCTTGTGGCACAGTGAGTTATCCACAGTTCTAGCCCAACAGGCTCTTACGTGAGTGGCTATGTTAGAGATGTAGTATAAAACCAATCACGTGTTTTCACCTAAAAACTAGGAAGCACAGACACTTCAAAACAGCAGTGGTGTTATGTCATATCTAAGTTGAACACGTGTCTATGTCAACACTTCAAGTTGTATTTACAATTTTTTTCTTTCAATACAGATAGGAATATTGTAATAATTAGATAAATGATAGCATTTTTATGCCTAAAGTGACTCACTAACATTTAAAATATTGATTCTCTGTTTTGATTTAAGATTTGTTTTTATATTAACATTATACTAAATTTATATGTTGCATTATAGTCATGTCATGTGCTGTAGTTTTTAAAATTTGCCATATCCCCATATCTATGTCATCATATCTGTAAAAGTTGGTGCTTTAGATGCAGTATTGTCAGTACCAGCAATCATGAATTCTGGAGCAACTGTATATCCTCCTTTTAGCAAGGTTCTTTTCAGTTATAGATTTCAGACTCAAGGAACCCATCTGAATATTTGACAAAGAAAATCCCCAATAGAATCAATTAGCAAGAAACCACAAGAAAGCTAAACACCTATTCTGCAAAATATTTAACTGTAAGAATCTGTGGTCATGCGCTCTAGCATTATGGTCTGACTAAAAGAGAAGGTATTCGAAGACACAGATCTATGCTACACAAGCGAGTCCCTGGAGATAATCATCCCAGTGTTATACCTCTATTTTGTCCTTTTCCCATAATGCAGGACGGACATTGATGGCCCTCGAATTTAATCTTGGGAGAAGTTGTCATTTAGATTTTGGAAAGTATCTTATCTTAGATATTTTTCCACCTTGATTGGCTTTCTACTGTACATCATCTCCTACTTTTTGAAGATTTACATATATTTAGGAACCTTCATGTAGGTAAGCATCAATATATTTATTGCAACATGCAATATAAAGACTCATACAATGTCAAGATCTGTTGTTTTCTCCCAGTAAAAGAATATTATATTATCAGGAAGAAATAGAGGTGTCAAACAGTTATTCTAATAGCTTGCTATCACTTGTGCATTGCTTTGAATGGCAAGAGGAAACAGTTCCATAAGATATTGAAAAAGATTCACTTAAGTTAAAAATTTAAAATGTATATATATATATATATATATATGTATACCATGATAAAAGAAAAAATAGTACAAAGCAATGATCTTACGTCTTTATCACCACCTTTAGCCCCAAGTATGCCTTTCTTTCGCTTTTGCTGAGCATCACCAACCTAAAAATCATTAGTGGCAGAAAAGGTAAAGAAAACTCAAGTGCTGTAGTTTCAAAACTCTATTTGATAAAGAAAGAACTTCTTTTACAGAGAAAGCAAGAAAAGGAGAATAAAAAAAACTACACTGAAAAGGAGTAGATACACAATGAAAACAAAACAAAATATTGAAGCTCTTCAATCCCTTTGTATGTCAGCCAATGCAACTCTTTGGAAGAAACCATGCATTAAAAACGCCATTAAAGAGACTATGATATTGTTTTTTCCCAAATCATTATAGGGATAAAGATTTTCCTTTAAAGATACATGGACTTAAGTTCAGCCAAGGACACCAAACAACAGCATATACAGTGCACTACCACACAATGTTGCCCACTTTTTCTGACCAAAGACTCAAATCTTAATTAAAAGAAAAAATTCAAACTCTGAGGGCATACTCAAGATTCACAAAACACATCAACAGATCCAAACAACTTATTCTGGATAGAGGTGGCTACAAGAATAATTAAAAATAAATGGATAAAATAAATAAATAAATAAATGGGTAAAAGCCAACATCTTAAACACATGATACATGATGAAGATAATTGGAAAGCACAAACCTTCTCTAGTATGCCAAATACAACTTCATACAATCTGGACAAAACATCAGAGTTGGATGAAGGAGCATATGTAAGTGCCTTCAAGGATTGCAATCTTCGAGCATGAACTGCAAAACATAAGTTGAATAGGAATCAAGACATAATTCAACAACTAAAACTCAAAGATTGCTTTAACAAGATGACCAATTTAATTTTCAAACAGGACAAACTCACATCTACAGAATCAAAAAATTCATTCCGTCTGCATAATTCTGATGATTTAACCAAGAGATTTAGATAATTAGATTAACTCTGGATGTCATGTATCATTGTACTCTATTGCTGCATTTTCAAAGACAACATTGCCACAAAGACAAATAGATTGAGACTCAAAATCAAAATACTGATTGCAATTGCACCAATTACAATACAACTAAGGAAGCTTCAATAAAAGTTCTTCTAGTCAAATCAAAGGAATACAAGAAATATCCTGCCCAAGATAAACTATAATTTTGAATAGTTCTCATGCTGGTGAAATTAGTCATTCATCCATCCAAATAAATAATAAAATTGTTTAATGTAAATTATATATCGCCATCAAAACATCACTATACAATTTACATGACAGAAAACTTAAATTTAGACACTATTTGTTCCTCCTTTCTCTTGCGAAATAGAGAGTTACATTTTTTAAACAAAAAAGGATTCCCCAATTCAGAAGTCAATATTGAGGATAGATATGCTCCACAACTAAAATATAAGAGGGTGCATCAGCCATGCCATTTTAGTACCCTTGTCCAGTTCTATTAGTCAGTGCATAATCTCATCCAATTTCTTTATTTTGTTCATTCTTCTTATGGGACCTTCCCTCCTGAATGGAATATTTAATTAGAAATTTTCCTTCCTATAATATACCAATCTCATTTTATGCTCTGTGTCTCCGTAAACAACTTATATGAAACTCAGCACATCCTTGAATGCAGAGATTTCCTGTCTTTCCTAACTTTGTCTACCATCACAAATGCATTTTATGTAAAGGACATTAGACAAGCCAGAACAAACGTCTTTGCCTTGTAAACAAACAGCTTAAAATCCAATATATATGCCAAAGCTTATTGATCCAAAATTCTTAACATCTTCAGGTAAATCCATTTACAAAATTACTGTAATGAACAAGGAGTGGATGGGAACTCAATCTCATTCACTCCACATGAGTCCGAAGGATTTTACATAAATTAAAATTAACAATCCTAAATAACTATAGCTCTTTCTCAACTCGACGTAATACATATAAGCCCATGCACAAATACACATGCAAGTATGCAACCTTGCACTTAAAATGATTAAAATTATAATAAAATAAAAAGTGAGTAACCACTCACATTCGGATTCAGAATTTGTGGCTGCTGCAGTAAGCTGCTCTACTATTCTTGGCACAACATCAGCTCGAGTAACACCTCCAACTGCATCAATATCAGCCAGAGCATCCCAGTTAGGAGTGGGTATCCCACCACCTGTGCTCAAACCTTGGGGGCCAGTGTCAGACAAAATTCTGGCCAGGTAGTAATAGACATATCGGAGAACACTTCTATCTTCACACTGCTGATTGAGCTACAGAACAGAGACAAAGATACAAGATTTTGACAACAGATTAAGTGAGGGTAAACAAGATTTTGAAATATAATTGTAGTAGTACATGAATTCAGCAGCATGGCAGTCCATTAAAAAAAACGACACAAGTTTGCCATAGCCATACAAAGAAACACCTAATGTTTTAATCCAACAAGTCAAAAGAACAACACAAGCTACATTGAAAATGAAAACAACTTATAAGAAAGCATTCAATTTCAAGGGAATTGGGGCATACTACATAAGGGAAGATCAGAAACAACTTATAAGAAAGCATTCAAGTTCAAAGGAGTTGGAGCATACCATGAGAAGAGAGGGAGCCAGTGAAGGGTCTACAGAATTATACACTGCAAGCTTTGGAAACACATGATGCACTAATTGCCGTTGAGAACTTTTCTGAAACCACGTTCCCATCATAAACAAAACATGAGAGTAGACCAACCACAAAAGCACATTAGTTGATCCTATGTGAATAAACTTACCCATAAGCACTTAGAAGAAAATAAGAAGGTAAAATGAAATGAGCTTATTCCATAAGTTAGAATTTAACTTATGCAGCTCTCTCATCTAACTTCTCCTAAAGTTGAAGTGCCTGAGTTGATTTAACTTATTGGAGAAGCTCAATTCCTTTAACCTTTTTGTTTTCTTCTCCTATATAAGTGCTTATAGAGAAGTTAAGTTTATCCAAACAGGAATCTCGAAGAGAAAATGGCAACAGTCACCTGATCAGAAGTGGCAGCTAGCTCGTGAATACTTCTCGCGAGTTGTGAGTACGAAACTGGCTGCAGAAGCAAACAAGTACGAGGATCAAACGCACAGAATTATGCACTATGACACTACAAATACTGTCTTCCGCATAAGGCGAGTCTCGTAACAGCGAAACCGTATCAACTAAACTCTCCTTGAGAAATTTCAAGTACATGTGCAAAAGCGATATAGTTGCACTCAAAACTAACTGATCCACGACGTGCAACAGAAAAATTATGAAGCAACGCAAGTTCTTACATAAGAGATGAAATTACGGTACCTTTTTCTTTTGCCTTTGCGGCATGATATTGGCCCTAACTGGATGCAAAGCAGCTTTGGCAGCAGAAATGGTATCGTTCTGGATCTGCATCAGTGCGGCTCTCTTCGATTTCTTCTCCGCAGGAGGCTTACCTAACGCCGAGGGAAGAGATGCCGGTGGCGCCGGCGACGAAGATGCGGCCACAGTCGACGACGAGGACGAAGCCGGCGCCGGCGTAGGGTCCGCCGTTATCAGATCCATGAGCGTCGTTCCCGACGAGTCCTAACCAAAACCAAAGTTAAGAAGGTGAAGTTTGGAGTTCGAATTCCGAAGGAAATGTAATGAGTGCGGAGAAGAACTAAGCGCGTTGTGAGGAATTACAGCCATTTTCTTGTGGTGTGATCGACGGATCCCCTTTCGCTATCTTCTCTATTGTATGCGCTACGCTAATTTGTCACCGCGGGGGATGGCCAACCGTGAGAATGGACGAATTCCGCCATCGTTTTTATTCGCCATTTTTTAAAAATTCTAGTTGCCCTTTGGACATTTTTTCTTTCGGTTTTTAATTAATTAATTAATTAATATGCCTTTTATTAAAGGGGGGGGGGGAAAAAAAAGAGGTAAAGATTTACTACTATCTTGTTTTTGATAAATTGAAGTGAATAATTATAATCATCTTTATGGTTTTGTTATGTAAAAAAAATTATGATTTTGTTAATCAATTATCATGTTATTCTCATAAATTAATACTTCGATGTTACAAAAAAAA
>JAMLFT010004069.1:0-20451 GCA_026544285.1 Pachyrhizus erosus | reverse complement strand
ATGTATTTATAGACAGAATGAACAAAGGTTGTTCCAAAAAAATAGGAAAGAAATCTGGAAAAAATCAGAACTTAAAAACAGAACTAACTAATTTCCTAAAAATCTGGAAACTTATTTAATAACAGAAAAGCTAATTTGTAGGATTTTAAACACATAATCCTAACAGTATCGGCATGCTATTTTTCTCAGATTTAAGTAGCACCTGAAATAGCAGAAGTTTAGCCTTGAGATCAAGTCTGCAACTGGTAATTAATTGTAGGATGGAGAGGCTTGAAGCTGAGTCTGATTCTCAAGTTGTTTGCGCATGCCTTAAGACCAGTCAAGGAAGTTCGCAATTGCACCTCATAGTCAAGGACTGTATCAGTTAGCACTTAGCAGAGAGTTTTAACTTTTCTTATCTTTATCTCTTGTGAAAAGAGATAGCAATAAACCCACACATGTTGTAGCATCACTTGCTAGGTCCTACCAAAACTTAGTGTGAGAAGACTTGGTGCCTTAGCAAGTCATATCCTCTGTAATGATGGATTCTTTTGTCCTTTTCTTCTCAATGAATGATTTGATATTAAAAAAAAAACAAACACAAATGTATAGCAGTATTCATTAGTGACTCCAATGCTTGCAAAATATGCATGCTTTGCAGTGCATGAAAAAGTAATGTTGGTAGAAAAATGTTTAACAGATACAAAGAGCAGCCTTATGACGTGCTGGTTGCAAGCCTGCCATTTTTCTCTTGTTTTGGGATAAGTAAGACAGGTCCATCTAGAACAGAATTTTTTACCATAGAAAATGATGGCTATGCACATTATCAGATTTTTTAGCATGCGTTGAATTAGTATATTGTGCACTCTGATAGAATTTTGCATCTTGAAATTTCCCTGTCCTTTGTGTGTGTTTTCTAAACTTCAAAGAAGTGTTTCTCTGAATTATGATGTAATGGATGATAAGAATTTAATACCCTACTGATAACTAGCTTCAACCAAATTTTTTAAGAGAGAAATGAAGTAATGTTGTCTGGCAAACACCTTTTTAAAGTTGTAAATAGTTCAGAAACACCTCTTTTACAAAATTTGAGCAAAATAAAATAAACCATAAAAAACTTGTTCTGCATACAGTATGCAACCCGTATACCCTTATCAATTGACAAAGTTGTCACTGGTGAATTAATGAACATACCATTAAGCTTTAGGAAGCATACAACGCCCCTACAATATTTTCCATTTTTTTATTTTCTAAATTTCTTGTGCGATAATAGTTTGATTTTTGTCTTGTTTGGATAAATTTCTCCCTAAGTATATATCCGAGAAGAAAATAAATTAAATCAATTTATCACCTTAGCTTTTATAGAAGTTAGACGAGAAACTTCTATAAAATTTTAATTTGATTTTAGTTTAGGGGAAAAGTCCAATTCATTTTACCATATTATTTTCTTCTCTTTTAAGTGTTTATCGAGAAGTTCATTGAAATATGGTCTATGTAATAGTATATCACTAGGTTGCACTCTGCTATAACAGCTGTCAATTAGTTAGAACCTTTAGTATAGTTAGCTTCCAAGAGAAATCTAACACCACATGTATAAATAAATATTGTACTCTCAGAACACAGACTTAACTGACTTGTATAAAAATTTAGTTTAATAAATTCTCACTTTCTCTTTTTCCGTCTGAAATTCTACAATTTTCAAGAATCATTGTATTATGGATTTTACATTGAAGCATTTGTACTATAGGCCTAATGACCTTTGTATGTTCCTCTTTTTTTCCCTCCTGAAGAACAGCTCTGGGTATTGGATTCTGTACCTGGAGAAGTGAACCCTGAAAACAGTAATGAAGAAGTCCGGGATGTTTTAGCAACCTTGCAAAGTTTACCATCACAATTCCCATCTCGCAAGTGAGACTCTATATCCCTAAACTTATTCTCTTATCATGTTAGTAGTTAGTCAGTAGGTCAGTAATAATTTTTGGTGCACCAACTGGAAATTATCTATGTCCTGATATGTGTTGCTTCCTCCAGTACCAATTTTGGGGTCTAGATATATGAATACATGCTAAAGTGCTAAAACAATATGTATGAAGCTAATTTTGTGTCTTCCAAGGAATCATACAGACTGCAGATAGAGAATTGTTCATTTTTCCATTTTTCATTTAGTTTCATTTATATGATCTGATTTTCTGTCTACAATCAAATGAAGTGTATTTCAAAATCTGGACATTGCGTTTGATGTATAGTGGAAGTCTACAAATGCTCGTTACACATTTTAAGCATAATGATTAAGGTCATTTATATTGCGGAAAGAAGGATATTATAGGTTCTTTCTTCATTATTGTCTTTTGATGAGATGATGATCTGATTGGCTGTCTAATGTCTAAAAAATTTTGGTGTCTTGAATCTTGTTGAAAATGCAGTGTATTAATTATTAAATACCGTGTCACAAATGTACGATATACAAAACTTCCTCGTGCCAATCTATGTTGTAGTTAGACTAAAATGTACACTGCACCTTTTTTCAGGTGGCTTGTGAGTCATCTGATGGGACTTGGTTACTCTAAAGCACTGTCAGACTGGATAGGCACCAACCTGAAAAAAGTTGGTGATCATGAGACGTGGATATTTGATCTTCAAAATGCTAAGGAGATGTTCGATTCTTACTGGTAAATGAAGCATTTTTTTGGCTTGATTAAATATTTGAAATGATCTTTTCATCATTTTCTATACAAATATTTGAACTAAGAAAAGAAAACAGAAAACAATTATTCCAATATCTAACAGGAGTTTAACCTCTTTTGAAATAAAGATGAATGTCTGAAAACTTCATTTGAACTTGTTCTTTGTTTTTCTTGAGTGTTTTCTGCGATCTTCCTCCACAGCACAAAAGTAACAAACCCGCAACGTTACAATTTGCAGTGAAAAGTCCTATTGGAATTTATTGGAGAACCCTCCCAAAGGTATCGAAATAGTAATTGTGCGTGCTGAAAAAAGTGATAGATGGGACCAAGGTGCTATTGACAGGATCCAGAAACTATCTAGTCAGGGAGGATCTGACTCTCTTGGAAAAGTTTCCTTCCGTGTTCTTCCAGATGCTGGTCATTGGGTTCATGTGGACAACCCAAAGGGGCTTCTTGAGATTGTGGCTTCCAAGATAGCATCCCTTTAGTTCCTGGTTTAGTTGAGCTATGGGACATCACCGTTGAAAATTGTTGCGTCCAGAGTCGAAATTCTTTACAATAAGCAGAAGAGGTTGGCCGGTAATAACATTAATTTATCAACTACCAAATAATTATTTCATACAGTTTATTGTATATGCGAATATCTTTGCGCAGATTTCGAAACCCCCACACAACTAAATAAAATCCATAATGTCCACTTATCATCATGTAAACATATAAGTTTGTTTAAATATAAAACTAGAAATTTTTTTGAAAACTTGAGAGTGTTCAGGGTTGGATTGATTCAGGTTTAGTCAAATCGATAATCCAATCCAATCAAATTTAAATGAGTTGAGTTTTTCAAAAAGTTTTAAAATCCATTCCAAACCAACTCATTAACAAATGAATTGGGTTGGATTGGGTTAACAAGTTTCAACATTTTTAATTTTTTGTTCTATTTTTATAAGGTAAAATTTTATTTAAAAAGTACCATATTACAATCAAGATATAAGGATAAAGCTAGGTATATGAGTTGTTTGTCCATTTAAGTTCATATTTGTTTAAGGTTGCATTCCATTTAGTCTATTAATTAAATTCATAACTTAAATGAGTTTCATTTTATACAACTCACGACCGTTTTGTATAATTCGTGAATAAACGGGTAAGTCTATGATTTGTATTAAATAAACAAAAATATTTTTTAAAAAATACGGTTACAAATTCATTCACGGACGATCATCTCATGAGTAAACGCAAAACAAGCAAAAAAATGTACTAAAAAATTGCGAGTTAGTACACAAATTTTGCATACTTACCTGTTTAACTCACAAGTTAAATGGGAGTGGATAAAATGATTTGCTTTTTAAATGGGTTACAATATAGATAACTCGTAGCCCACATGAGTCGCGGATTATACAATTGATCCATGGATATAAGTTCATATACCTAACTTTATACCAAGATAAGGTATAATCCTTTATCTATTTTTTTTACAATAATATAAAAAGTGTAAAACCAAAACAAATATTAATAAAAAAAATTCATCAATGTGAAAAATTTAGAAAAAAAATAAACACAGATTTTTCACAAAAGAAAAAAACTAAAGACATCTCAAAAAAACTAAATCACAAGGTTTTAATAAAAATTCAACAGTTCTAATAACATTTGTAATATGAATATCCTTACACTTTACATATATATAAGGTGACATTTTAGGATTTTATTTTTTAGTATTGTGACCAAAATGAACCTATGCATGTATAATCTCTTTTAAGATTATGTTCCATTATCTTTTTTGTCATTTATATTTATCCCCACACCTTTCTTTTGTTTCAAAATAGAAATTATATAATTTTTTTGAAATGAAATAAAGAGATCCGATATATTGAAATATAAATAAACAAGTGTGATATTTTTAATGTGGTTATTCGTTATTGGTATAGTTGTAGCAAAAAAGAGAGAAAAGAAACCCAACAAGCCAAATTTAGAAATGGAGAAATATGGAATCCCTAATATAAATTTAAAGAGAATAAAGTCACAACGTGAATAAAATCAATAAATATGTGTTAATGTGTATAATGTGTTGCTTGTTGTCACTTATAATTAATAGACTAATATTCTAATAATAATAATGGTTTTTTAATTTTTATATAATTATATATAAACGTGTATATAAATATCCAAATAATAATAGTAATTTTAATATTTAATTATTATTAACGAACTCACGAGTTGAATTGAATTTGATCCAAACACTCTTAAAATCAAACTCAAACTATGTGAGTTGGTTTGAGTCAATTCATATTCACACATAACCCATACATATAACCACCCCTATAAAAACTTCATTACTAAAAAAAGTTATATATTTTTATTAGAAAAATGATAAAAAAAACACTATTAAATTGTATTTAACACAGACCCACTGTCATTATGATAAGATTTTTATATGTTATAAAATTTATTTTAAAATTAATATTTACAGTGATTTAAAATTAATTAAGATTATAAAAATCTCAACAAAGTCATGTGTATTTCTTTTCACAGCCTGATTTCGAAAATTTCATAAAGGAAACTAAGGTGACTGAAAAAAAAAATACATCCGTTTGCTTTTATTCTAAGATAACACTACAAGAATTAAAATAGCTTTATTAAGTTTATGTTTTAATATTCTATATTTATTTTTACTCACTCATCCCCATATTTAAATAGAATGAAGAACTTCAATTTTTAATTTTTATCCAATTAAATAACATAGCTGGACAATGCAAAAACTTGGGCATTCAGTCACCAAACAGGCTAGCGCAAAATGGAGCTCAAATACAGCCCAACAAGACACTTCCCAGTAAAAATGGGTCGGACTCCGTCCAATAGCAAGGCCCAGGCTCAGTAGTGAAATCGAAACCCTAGAAAAGAGTATAAAAGCGCTGGATTGGCATTTGTTGTGTGAGAGAGCGAAGTAGCGGAGGGAGGAGCGGCAAAGATGCAGATCTTCGTTAAAACCCTAACGGGGAAAACCATAACCCTCGAGGTCGAGAGCAGCGACACAATCGACAATGTCAAGGCCAAGATTCAAGACAAGGAAGGTACTACTCATAATTCCAATCTCCATTCATGGCATCGAATTTTCAATTTTCCATAACCTGGTTGAATGTTCAGGCATCCCTCCGGATCAGCAGCGTCTGATATTCGCGGGGAAACAGTTGGAAGATGGAAGGACCTTGGCCGATTACAACATTCAGAAGGAATCAACCCTTCACCTTGTCCTCAGGCTTCGCGGTGGGATCATCGAACCTTCCCTCATGGCTTTGGCTCGCAAATACAACCAAGACAAGATGATTTGCCGCAAGTATGCCATGCACTCTATCATTTATTTTTATTTTTTTTCTTATTTATGGGACGATTACTTAGCCCCTTTTGCTTCTCGAGTGCACAAGGGGTTATACTTGTTCCCTATAATCACCTCCATCTCTACTTTGTCAACTGTGATTGTTTACTCTCAGTTGATTTTCTTGGTTGGTACATTCTACTTTTATTCCTGTTGTTTTAGACATTTTTATTTGCTATGTTTTGCTTTGCTTTTGCTTTGCTTTTGCTTTGTTTTACTGAGGTGTGATGTTTTTGGTTTATTAGGTGCTATGCTCGTCTGCATCCTAGGGCTGTGAACTGCCGCAAGAAGAAGTGCGGGCACAGTAATCAGGTCAGTCTATATTAACAGCTTAAGCCTTAGGTTTGTGTTTTGAACTTTGTTCCTCATCTTTTTTATTGCTTTTAAGCTTTAAAAGCTGATTGAGTTTGAATGTTATTCCCCTCTTGCAGTTGAGGCCCAAGAAGAAGATCAAGTAAATGCTTGATGATATTGTGGTTCTCTTTGTTTTGAACTTAGGACTGCGACTGGTGTGTTGATTTGCATAATTACAGTTAATTGCTTCTGGTTTCTGTTAATGTTAAATGTTTCTAGAGGATATTTTTGTAGTGGTCAATTATATTGTTATGACATTATCGTCTCTTTCAAGTTGCAGCTTATGTTTTTTTGAAATGGTCCTCTCTTAATATCAGTATCGATTACAAAGGTGTAAATTATGCATTTCTCTGATTTTAAAAAATTATTTATCTTACTCGAGATATTGACATGATATAATTTAGTTCATCTTAACACAAACCGTAAGAACTTGTTACTATTAAAAAGAATCCTTGAAGCTTCAGTTCTTCCTTATACCTTCATTTTCTAATTTCATTGTCCACAATTTTTGACAATTATTTTATTATATCACTATTTATTTATACATTTTAATCAATGAATTGATGTTTTCTTTTCATTCTTTGAAAATGTGTCACATAAAAAATGTTTGTATATTGTAATTTTTAGATAAATGAATGTGTAGCACATGCAGAATGTAATTTTTATCATGAAATGTAAAGACATAGTAAATGTAATACTGTTTAATGAGACAAGTATTATTAAGTGAAAAATTCTTAAACATAGACGCGAATATTTATAACAAACGTATTTGGCAGAGAAAGTAAACGCCAGACAGATCATTTCATGTATTTCACAGATTAAACTAATGTGAAATAGGTTAATAATAAGACTGATATTTTGACGCGTGCTTCAGTGACAATGAGTCTTTCAAGCTGTTTGAACGGAACCGGATGTCATGGCATTTGAATTTAAATTGGACTGATTATGGTTTATTAGCCACTACATGACTTTCTTGAAACTTTTTAAATTTCATTTCTAATCCTTGGGACAAAAATTTCCCAAGCGAGGTAATCTTAAACCTCTGGACATAATGTTATGAAAGGGCATCGTTTTTCGGTGAAAGATTTGACAGCAGCAACAATGATTTTAATGAGCTACATCTGTATGTTTTGTTCGCTCCACAACCTTGGACCGTGAAACCCAGCTCGGCACACACTGAGCTGTTTCACCTCAATGGCACACTCTAAATGGCGGCTCTGAGAGTGTAGCGGCTGTGAAACAGCCGCAGCTCCTGGTGGATACGATGTCGATCTGGGACTCGCGTCACTTGATTAGACAGTTGTCGAAGCTGAGAGAGGGACAAAAGGAAATGATTTTTTAACTGCTTATATTTTATTAAAGGTTTGAATAACTTTTGTTTTGTTGTTATTTTTTAATTTTTTTAAATTTAATCTTTTAAAAAATTAATTTTTTTATTTTAATCTCTATTTTTAAATAACAGTCTTAAAAGATGATTTATCAGATTGTCTATTAACAACGATTTTGACACAACAATTTTGATTAAGTATAAAAAGTTGTTTTAACCTTTAATGAATTAATCAAATACAGAGACTTTTATACATGGTAAGAGACTTGATACTGTCTCTCACTCTAACTCATCTATTTTCGGATGTGGTTCTTGGTTGTGAAGTGATAGAAGGTCCTTCTATACATTTTGCATACTTTATATGGTACCAAATACAGATATTAGAGAGAGACGATGAGATAGACATTAGATTGCCACATGATCCCAAAACTTGAATATCCAATATTCCTAATCAAGCATTTTTCCTTTGTAGCTTGAAAAAATAAAACCCTTTCTTTCTTTTAGATTTTCATATTTTATTAAAAAAATTGATTATTAAGGTTTAGTTCATAAAGATAAGCACGAAATACACATTTGACCAAGACTTGTTTGTCAAAAAATGAGATTTAAACTTTGTTACTGTAAAGGAAAAAAACTTAATTACTGTCATTTTACAGACAAAAAAATCCATCTTATTACTCACAATTAATTTCAAGTTTTTAAAACATTCACTGAGCAATCACAATTTGGGTCAATGTCAAACCATGTTTGTAATCATAAATTTATATATTAATTTCCCCAACAATATTTTTATTTATTTTTATATAAATTATATTATATCACACACTCTTGATAGACTAGGGATAGTTAAACGTCTTAGATTTAAATTTTCATACTACCATTATACAAAAGAAAGAAAAAATACACTCTTCCTAGCTTTCTTTTTGTTGTATAATTTGTCTCAAATATTCAGTTATAACATACCAGAGTTTAAAACTAAAACATTGTGAGGTAGTTCAAATACCATTAATATGCTTTTTGAAAACATATTTGGGATTAACGTAAAGTTATTCTTTTGATATTGTGGATATGTATTTTGGGATGTGGAATATGTAAAAGATTAAAAAGAAAAGAAAAATAATAATTATACGCGAGATCATATATAATATAATATAAGGTTTTTATCACTCAAATAATCAAACTCTAAAGCCAATAAATTCACACACCAGAAGTGGTAGCATGATTTCAATCTCATAATCTACTGAAATAAAATAAGCATAGCTCACTATCTTCTGTTACATTTTTTGACATAATCCCACTCATATTTATCCGGTAGTATGAATACTAATTCACCCATATCACATTCTGTTTCTAATTTTTCTTATCTACAAATTGTACAATGAAATATTATTTTTGCCTACTAGTTGATTTCAAACTATTTATTTTATTTGAGCAGTTTTCATGTTCCATGCTTTGAGGCTTTCCACGATGATTGGTTCAGTGCCGTTGTTAAACACAAATAAGTGAGCTTGATTCTCCACTGCTAATTTTGGATAAACTCGAGACAAAATGTTTGTCTTTCCTCCTTCTCCGAAACTCTCAATTACTGAGCGATCAATCTATCATTCAGTAAAAAACAAAACACATTAATCAATTCTTAGTGTCTTAAGGCTCATAATGTAATAACCAAATGAAGCAAAGATTACAGTTGCACATACCAAACTCCTAAGAGAAAGTTTCTTATTAATGGTCAAATTCACGTCTACAAAGCCAGCAAATGATGGCTTGTACCCAGTATTCTTTAAAGAAGAACTGTAGAGAATTGCCAAAAAAATAAAAATAAATAAAAGATGTAAAAATATAAAGAAACTTAGAAGTCCTCATCGAATTAAACTAACCTTCTCGCATCGGAGCATAAGAGAATCACATGATGATTTGGTCCTTTGAAAATTCTGAAAAAGACCGGAGTAAACTCCTCCAGATTCTCAGAAGCTAATGTGAGAAGCCCAAATGGTCCAACCCCACCTTGAAGATTTGAACCCTTTTGGGCACAGAGATCTTGCGCGTTTACCCACTTGGGATCATATGCCTCTGCCTTGTCCAAGCTTGCAAATGAGAATGTCACTTCCACATCAGCCTGCAGAAAAAATAAAAGTCATATAAGCATTAATTTTATATTATTATATATCTATAAAAACAAATACATCTTAATTCAAGAATCTGACCTGGGCAGCTGTGATTCCTTTTACTTCAACATAATCTCCCTTGTTAAGCTTTTGATTGTTCATGTCAACCTTTTTCTCTCTGAGATTATTTAATTCTTCAACAGGCCATTGCATCAATTGTCTCCCAGTGGAGTCGAGCCAAACTGTTCTCGGAATTGCCTGATTATGTTAACACAACATACATACATATTTAAATTCCTTTAATTTGCATAAATATATATATATATATATATATAAAACTTAAAGCTGCATCATCAATTTATTTCTTTTCCAAAAAGAAAAGACCTCGCACGAAAACAAAAATTTCTGCATATGTTAAGTAGTTCAACGCAGTTATTAAAAGGATGTAAAAACTAATCAAATCAAATATGAAGTTTATTTTTAGATCTGAAAAATGTATCAAAATTAAATTCTTAAAAATTACCATATGAACAGCAAGCCAAGATAGTTTGATACTAATATTTTTAGTCTCTCATCTTTATTATTACATTTAGTTTAGTTTTTTAGGTTTTAAAAATTTCACTGTGATGATACATTTAGTTATTTAGTGATACACAATAAATTGTGAGACAAGCTACATGAATAAAAAAATTAACATTTAATTGCATAAATTGTTTTTAGTCTTAGTTTGAAGTGAAGGAAGTGCATATAAATTAAGTACCTGAATTCCTGCCCATCCTTTACGAACATCATCATCCTTGGTATCAGATTCATTTGCCCAACCCCATATGATCCTCCGGTTCTTGATGGGGTCAAAAAATGACTTAGAAGCATAAAAATTACCATAGTCATACCTAAGTCCATCCCAACCATCCACTGAAGTGTTATCTGGGACATATTTATCTATATCCTCAAAATACGTTCCTATAGTATAGTATTCGAACCTAGTTAAGTCAAGGCTATTCTTCAAAACGTACTTGACATCATTCCCCCTCACAGATGCTTCCAAACCGTTATTACCTTTAACCGAAACTGGATAAAAATCAGGGCATTCCCACATACCAGTTTCACGATTGGAATGGATGGGGTGTTTTGCTTGAACCCACGTCAAAAAGTCCTTACTTCTATACAACTGAGCTATCCCTCTACGCTTCCTTCTAGTACCCACCAATATCCTCCAATGCCCATCCTTACCCATCCATGCTGTCGTTGGGTCACGAAACGCGGTGCCGTTTACAACTTTGTTAGCAACCACAATGGGGTTGAATTTGTCAGGTTTTACCCATTTTCGAAGGAGTGGGTCATTTGGGTCTTGTGGTACGGCATAACATTGGACTTGAGTTTGTTTGTCATTGATTACTCCAGTGTAGAGAATCACGGGTCCTTTACCTGGGACTATGGTGGCTGACCCAGACCAACACCCTAACTTGTCAAAGGGTTTCGATGGGTAAAGAGCGTTTTCAAGGATCTCCCAATTTATCAAATCCTTTGATACTGAGTGAGCCCACACAATGTTACCCCACACTGACCCATTGGGGTTGTATTGGTAGAATAGATGGTATATTCCCTTGTAGTACATTGGCCCTACGTTTTTCGCAATTACAAATATATTAAGATGTATGTATGGATGGTAATTGAAAAAATATAACTAAGATTAAATTAACTTTCTACTTACCATTTGGATCTGCATGTCATTGATGCTTCCGTTAAGTGATTTAGGAACCATGAATGGATTAGAACGAAATAAAGGTTAGCATTCTTGGTAATCAAAACTAAGAAACATTAAAATTGATACACAATGCTATCAAAATGCAAGACTCTCCCTGCTTTGTGCCAACTAGATTTTATATGGAGATTGATATTTATTATTAATTAGATATTTTTTATATTCTCTCACTTTTTTTATATATTTTAAATGTGCAGTTGAAGATTTATTTCTCTTTATTTTTATATTTCATCTTTTATTATTATCTATTTATTTTAATTTCCCTTTTTTTTCTCAACCTCTAATTCGAATTTCAATATTTTTTAATCTTATATTGCTATTTAAATTAATAAATAAAATATAATTTATATATTTAAAATTTTTTATTGGTATAATTTTTTATTATAATATATTTACATATTAAGCATTCCATTATAAATGTTAATTATATGAAAACAAACATTTTTCTTGTACAATACTAAGAAAAAAAATACTAAATATGATTCAATTTTTAAGTTCTAACTCGTCCTTAAAAGACATCAAATTAAATTCTAAAACTTGTGATTATTAAAATTAACTTCAAATCAAATCGAATTAATAGATACATAAAAACCTCCCACCTGTCTCCTATGAATAGGTCAACGATTAATGCAATATAATTATAAATTTATAATAAGGCATACATCTCCATGTGTTAGTGATCCATTGTCCCCAACAAAATTGGCGATGTTGAGGCGAGGGATATGGAGGATTGAAGGTGTGAGCTAACGGAGAACAATTACCATAGAATGGACACGTTGTTTATAAAAAATAGCAAGAACAGAAGTACAATAAGCACTTGTTTGTTTATAAAGTTTTACTCAAAATGATTTTTAAATTAGTTTATCATATAAAAAGAAAATTAAATACTATAAATAATAAGTCTATGAGCCGGAGTGCGATAGTACATATACTCCAGTTAACACAGGCTCATCAGAATCACTTTTTTTCTTTTTTCACGATGACACCTAAGTAGTTGAAAAGATAGTAATGTAAAAATGCTAAACAGTAAAAATTTAAATGAGATTTTATTTTTATTCGAACAAATGTTTTATCAAACATGTCAAATTAGGTGTAAAACTCCGATATCATTATAAAGTTATGATATTCATATATGACAATTTATACAATATTTTTCATTCATCTCTCTCCATCACATAATTTATTTTTCACACTTCTCTCACCTTTTCTCTTTTCTTAGCTGTAAAATTTATTATAGAAATAACATTTCTCATATAATTATCAATGTCATTTTCTAAAGAAGCCTGATTCACCGCCATACCACAGAGAATACAATGGAAAACTATTCCATATGTATGAAAACAAAACCCACTATAGCCTGCCCCACTTCCCATCACTTAAATCTATAAAAAATAATTATTATATAATTTGAGATTACGGTATGCTTATAATAACAATCACTCTTTATGAGATGTAATTAAATTTTATTTTGTAAATTAAAAAATTTGGTGAAAAGTGTGACATAAAAATTGACTAGTATCATGTACATAATTATCACCATACAAAAAATTTTCCAAATCTAAACAGCACCAACACAAAGTACTTTATATACCACTGCTTGATGTCCAATAGAAGAGTTTCGCATGCATTAGAAAGCCATGCAAAAAGGCATAAATACCTTTACACCTAGTGAACAAAAAAAATAAAAAAATAAAAAACCTTTACACCTAACTGTATCAACGACCACTTAATACAAGAGAAATAGTTATTTAATACCAAAATCATTCAACGTCTAGTTCCGAATTACGCGAACCCACACCTCCCTCTATCTAAATGAAATGCTTGCCGTAACCGCATATAGGGGTGGAACAAGTTATTCCCATTATGACAGTATTTTTTGCATAAAATTTTCGTTTAAACACCATAAGGAATGATCAGATCCTTAATTAGAGTCTAATCAGCTATCAAATCAAGAGTATGGAATTAAAAAGCAAATAAATATTTAGTTAGGTTTTACTCAACCAAAACTAACAGCCCATTCCTTTTTTCCGTGATGTTCAGAATTTTTAGTACGAATACCCGATCCCTATATATGATATAGAAATTTCTTCTTCTATTCTTTTATGCTAATATATAAAATTGTTACCATAATTTTAGATGAACTAAGGGTATTTTCAACAGCGAATGAGTAATCCTTCAGGATATCCCTAACCACATTTTTAAGAAAGAAATTTATCCATCAATCATATCATTCTTTGTAAGCGTTTTTTTTATTTAAATGATAAAACTTATGTAGAGTTCTATAAGTATTGTATGTATTATTTTCTAATAGAAATGAAGTTTCATCTCAGCAGTAAAAAATAGATTATGTGAAAGAATCATACATATTGTACTGCAACTCTAAATTGAATTAAACGTGAACTGAAACTTTTTCTTCATTTTTTTTCTTTTTTCTCCTCAAACTACAAAAAGCCTAAGACAAGAATCACATAAAACGATAAAAAAAAAACAAGAATTAAAAGAAACTGCACTCGAATTGCTACAAATATATGAAGGTTAAAATTAGTATTATACGAACCGTTGATCCAGTTTCTGTGAGGTTGAAAATGGTATCCAGTTCTGTGCGATCCGCTGATGGAAATCGCTGAAACAGATTGAAGATGCGGATATACATTATGAAAAGCTTCAACGCCATTGTTGATGAGTAACACGACAAGGGAGAAAAACACTACAGAGATGGTGCGACACTTTAGGAGAACCATCACCAAAAGAAAAGAAAAGAAAAGAAAAGAAGATCAAATAAAAGGATTTATTGCATGGGAAAGAAAACTACGGAGATAGAAAGTATGAAGAGATTAGTAGATGGGATCCCATTATTTATAGAGCGAAACTCAAAGGTGGTAAAGAGGCAGACATATATAGAATATAGAAAATAGGAATTAGATAAGGGTGTTAGTTACAAAAGCAGCACTTATTGTTTCATCCATTTTTGGCAATTCCCTCGGAAAAATTGGAAACCTAATACTAATGGGGAAGCTGAGTCTTTGTTATTTGGATTTAGATATTTTAAACCCAGTGGATTACCATTATGATTATAAAACTAACTTATAATTAATATTTTTACATGTGTATTATACAAGATAAATATATTTTATATAATTAAAAGTTATTATAAAAATATTTTAAACTAATATTTTTAGCCCGTGTATTACACAAAATAAATAATTATTTTATATAAATAAAATTTATAATATATTAAAAATAAATACTTTTAAACATATAAATTATATTATAATTAAATCTATAATAAATAAATATTTTGAACATATAAATAATATTTTGGATTTATGTTAAATAGTTTATGTTGTTATACATTAATGTAAAAAAAATTAAAGGATAAGTTTTGTAATTTTAAATGTATTAAAATAATCTTAAAAATAAAATAAAAATTTAATAAATATAATTTCAATTATCATCTATGTATAATTAACAAACATAAAAAGAAAATGATAAATAAAAAAAATTGTAACAGTAAATGATGAATTAGAATGAGTGAAAATATTATTATTATTATTATAAATTTTGAAACATTTTCAATTAGTAAAATGAAGATAATAATGAATTTTAATATAAAATATTGGTGTATAAAATATATTATATTATAATTAAAGTAAATTCATGTTTATTTTATTATAAAATATATTAAAATTAACAGATATAAAATACCATGTATTAAAGTATATAAAATATATATTTCCTTTTAATATAAAAACAAATCTATTAAATAAATTATGATCTCATTTTTTAAATGATATTAAAATATTATTCTCTATTATGTAGATAACCTTACTATCAAATGCAAGTCTGATTTTTCTTTAATATTATTGTCATTCTACACAATCACATTAAAAAAAATAACAAACTATATCAACAATCATGAGGACAATAAACTTTATTTTTATAAAACAAGATATAATGTTTATTTTGATATAAAAAATTAATATAAATAATTTAAATTCTTTTTATATTATTTAACAATATTAAGATTTTTTCCATGAATTTGATATATTTCTAAGAATTTTTTAAATAATGTCAAAAACAATTTAAATGCGGCGTAAACCACTTATTATTTATTATAAAAAAAATAGTGCAACCAAATTGTTATATTTAAGACGACATTTAACATATATTTACATTTTTTCTATATTAAAGACGATACCAAGATTATTTAATATTAACCATTTATAATTCAAAGTAGGTTCATTTATTATAATATTTAAATCTTATTAACGAATTGGATAGAAACAGAGAGTTTTGACCAATAAAGTTGGAAATGAAATGAGTGAAAAAGGTAGAAAGTTAGTATTTAGTTTGGGTTGAATGTGTCGAGTTTGCAAACTCAGAATCCTGTGTCCAAATCGAGCAGTCTCTGGTTAAACAAACAAAAATTGAATCGATTAATTAGCCCCAAAACTAAATTATGAAATTTGGTTTAGATTGAATTGATTGATTTCAGTTACTTCACATGTCAACGCATATCCACTTACACCTTTATTTAAAGGTAAATTATTCCAATAATACAAGTTAAAGTCAAAAAACAAAACACTTGTGCTGCCTCAAATATGTTGTTTTCAAGTACTTAATTGTTAGGTCTACTGGCTATGACAGTTAATACACAATAACAAGCCATAGTTACATAATGTTAGTCACTTGTATAATTTACTCGTTTATTATTTATTTCAACTTATAAAAATTACATCAACTCAATTAATTTAACCAAGAAGTTGCATTAAAGCAATAGTAAAATAATTGCAATAAATTAATTAACTTGTTTCCACATAATTAATCGTTTGTAAAAGTTGATGAGACGGTATCGGGGAATTGTAGAAAATATTTAGTGAAATAATATTTTTTAGGTTAAAATAACTTTTTATTTTATATTAAATAGGATGCTCTCTTAATTTTTTTAATATTTCTAATTCTTATATATTTTTGTTTAAATTTATGATGTCAAGAAATAAACATCAACTAATGATATAACATTAACATTGATAATTTATTTAATTTTTTTATCGTTAAAAAGTTTAACATGATATTTATATGTAATTTTTTTTATTATTTCATTAATTATATTTTTTAATTTTTACTTATTCAAAATATATAATTGATGACACTTAAATAGTTGATAAAGATTAAAAATTTGATTTATCTATAAACAATTACACATAATTATCTTATCACATTATTTAATAATGTGATAAATAAATGAATTATCAATGTTACTATTACATAATTAATAATGTAATTACTTGACAACATAAATTAAACAATATTTACAGAGACTAAAATTAAAATAAAAATATTTTATATTATAAAATTAAAATATTATTTAAGTTTATTTTTATTATAAACAAGATTTTTTCTACTCTATTTTAATTAAACTAGTAATCAGTTTATAATAAGTAAATAAAATAAAATGAGATATAGAAATGAAGCAAAACATATGAATTAAGGGGGAAAATGTGATGTTGCAAAATCAATTAATTTATTCGTTGCTTAAGAATATTAGGGTTTAGGAAATGAGGATGTTATATCGACTATATATTATATGTTCTTGAACTTAGTTACATGAAGAAGAAAAAAATAAAAATATGTAGGGATAGATAAAAAAAATGTATTGATTACGAGGCAGAACAAATTTCTTATTTTTAATTCTTTAATTTTTAATAAATAATTATTTTCACAAAAGTATTTACTGGTTTTACACTTAAATTAATTTTTATTTCAAATTATTAAAATTAGAAACATAATATAAATTGTTAATTATAAAAGAATTTCTATTTCAAATGATAAAAAGTTTTATAATTTATAGAATGTCGATTATTTTAATAAAAGAAAATATAATAATTATTTCTTGAAATTTTTGTTGAGTAGTCTAAAGTTGCCTAATATAAATTTATTACATTGTTGAATGGTCACTATGGGTATTTTATCTATTTGTCAATTTATTTATTATTTTTTAATTTATTTAGATTGCTAAGAAATAATTTAAATTTTTAATTTTAAATCTCTAGAATATCATTTATATATAAAAGGAGATTATATTATTTTAAGGATTTTATTTAGATTTAAAGGTATTTTGTGTAAATTAAAGATTTATTTTTTCTTTTAAGATTAAGATGCTAAGTTTATAAATAGAAGTTCTTAATATAAGAAAAATCACTAAATTTGAAGAAAAGGTCACCACCATAAGTGAGATTAGGGGGATATGTGAAGGAAGAGTTTATGAAGTTTATGTAGAAATTTTGTAATGAGGTTGTAGATGTGGGCATGAGGAGCTAAACATCATTAAATAAATTTTTGTGATATTTTTCTGTATCCTTTTGAAGTTGGTTGACATATGTGAGAACCTTGTGTCAAAAGTTTTTTTGACAATGCGGAATTGAAACGTGTTCTAATGATGATATATAACAAAGATATAAGTATAAAAGGCCAAACCACATAAAATAAATTTATGTTATGAACTTAGGTATGAGAGGTTAAACCACATTAAATAAATTTGTGTAATATTTTTTTATTTTCTTGTGATGTTACCTTTTTGTTTTATTGTGTATTCTATCACCATTGTGCATGAAAATGTGTGTTTTTTTAATAGAGAAGTTAAATAAAATGGAAGAGGTGCACAACATTTATAAAACTCCATAGAACAATATTATATCAAATAGTACCATGATTGCATGTATCTTATTTACCCCTTTTAGGCAATGATATAAAATGAATTTATCTAGAAAAAGTTGTTGATATACGTGTGTGTGCCTCAACTAAGAAGTTAAATAAAATGAAAAAAAATATTCAACACTTCCAAAACTCCGTATAACAAAATTATATCAAATAGTACCATGGTTACATGTTTAAAAAATGTGTGGTGGTGAGGTGAAGGAAGGATTAAATGATACTTATATAACTTATATCAACTATTACATTATTCAATTTTTTTAATTAAATAATTATATCTCAAAATTCACTATTCAATTGACAATTTTTTTTATGTATGTCACATTTATCAAATTTTATATTAATAAAAAATTATTTGATATCTCATTCATACAAATTAATAATATAAATATATTTCATAATATATTAATATATGAATCATTTTATCATCTTATTGATATTTAATTTTTATTAAATTTAACATAAATAATCAAGATAATATATAATTATAATTTGATAATTGAATAAAAAAAATTATATATTATATAAAATTATTGAATAATATAATATAAACTGTACTTTATTGATAAAAACAATCTATAGATTGTGCTTTGATTAAAAATAATATTAGTAATTTGGATCCAAGGTAATATAATCAATTAAATGAGTTCTATATATTTCTTTTGCATTAAATCCAACAATATTAACTTTCCATGGCCATTTACATCATTATGATTTATGAGACGGGTGCCTAGGGACATGCCTACTCCTCTTGGACGTGTCTTTGAAAATATGATAACTCAATCAAGTGTTTTAATTATTTGCAAATGACTATGAATTACCTTAAAATAAGGTATGAAATTCTTATGAGATTGTTTTTTCACAATAAATTAAAATTGTGCATAATCTAATCTATATTTAAATATTATACAAAATATAGTTATTGATTATGATTATTTGTATACATGACCTATGATGTATTTTTTTTTATTAATTTTACGTGTCTTCTATCTTAATAAATACCATTTAATTATAATTGATTTAATATCATATTTCATTACTACTAATTATTATAAATAATTATTTTTTTTTTTAACAATTTTGGTATATAGACATTTAATAAAGGTCATATTAAAATATTGCAATCTATTTGTATTTTATTTAAATTAAATTGATCATCAATTTATTAATTCTATAAAATTTATAATAAATCATTTATGAAAATGATTTTTTTCATTTCAAATTTAAAATATTCATCCATTTATTATTTATAAATAAATGAAAATCCTGTATTGATTTTTTATTTATTATTCTATTGTGATGATTATTTATGTTTTAAATTAAATTATTTTTATAAATATACTTATTTTAAATTATAATTTAAATATTAAAGATATAGAAATATGATATTCGATGAAATGGGAAGAAAAAAATTATGTGTGATGCACAAATGAGCTTAAAGAGATAAAACACAATTAATATTTTTAAATACAAACAAATTTTAAGTTCTTTGTGTAATGCAAGGAACAAATTCTATATATATTTATAAACTTGTTGTTAGAAAAATAATTTTTTGTTTCGGTGCTCATCACATTTTACTTCATGTATGTTACATTTAATATCATTTTGTCTTTCTAATTAATTAATAATTAATTAATTTAACATTTTTTAATTAATTTAGATTTATAATAGAAAACCAAAATCAAAATGTATTTTTCATAAATTTAAATTTTCTTTTTCATATTAATATTTATTGAAAAAATTAATAATTAAATTATAAATAAATAGATCTATAAAAGCAAACTTTTGCATTAAAACACATTGACATTCAATTATTAAAACAAATTACTTTATTTTAATTTTTTTACTTTTCATTATTTATTATTATATTAATTTTAATTTTAATATGAATATATATTTTTTATAATATATTCTCATCAAAATTTATTAAATTTTTCTTATGAAAGAAACTTTGATTTTTTTAACATAACCAATCTAGATTTAATTATATGATAATATTTTTTTAAGTAAATATTACATGAAATATACTAAAGTGTATATGTAAACCGATTTAAATATTTTATTTTATTTAGATATTATATTTTAATTGTTTTTAAAATAAAATACATCATTTAAATATTTATATGCTTTTTTATATATAAGAAGGGTCGTTCTAT
>JAMLFT010004068.1:0-20451 GCA_026544285.1 Pachyrhizus erosus | reverse complement strand
ATAATATGTATGACAATTGAAAAAAAAAACGCTATATATATAACGTGCAAGTGTTCAAATATACTTTTGAAGTTCACATGGTCTTGCACCTTTTCGACGATATATACAATAATTCATAACTCATCAAAATAGCATGTTCTCTCGATCATGTATATATATACTTTCCTCAAACTTATTATTTGGTTCGTGGAATGTAATATCAAATAATTGTTCAACTCCATTATAGTTTTGAGGATTTTCTGTCACTCTATCTTTCAGTGTTATTCTCTTACATCCTAGTTTGTAGAGAAAGTGCTCAAACAAACCCCACTACGGAGATAGAATTTGCAAAGGTTTCTTCTTTTCTTCTTTCCTCACTCTTTATTCCAAAACCAAATCTAAAGCTACGGAAGGATAACACATATTGTCCATTTTAGCCATTTCATCAATTAAAATCATCTAACGTTTGGAATTTAAACTTGCATTGACTAAAAGGTCAAAATTGTCTTTGTGGACATAAACATTGGCATTCGCCAACTTTAGGGTCCATGCGTGGGCTACTATCGTAGAAGCATCCATGCAAACCATTCCATAAACCTTAGGCGTGTAAGAAATAGGGACCCATCACAAATTAGATCTTTGTGACTACAGCCGTCCAGTTTCAGATTTGGTCTTCGTGTATACATATATATTTAATTTGGAATCCAATGTAGATTCTTTACATTGATCCAAGGAATATTAGGATTAGATTCATATTTAGACTTGGTTAATAAGTTTCTCTGAGGAAGATATGATGACTACATATGCTGAAGTAATTATATATCACTTGGAATATTAGCAACTCAAAAGTTACAGTTCGTAGATCCATGCCTTTTGATCTTAGAAATGCAACCTATGATATAAAAAAAATGAATGTTTATCTTTTAGATAAGGGCGACGATCAAGCTAATTTATAGAGGCATCACAGTTAATTTGAATTGTCACATTAGTTTTTCAAAATTATAGTCATGATGATGACCGAGTGAGTTCCCACCAAATTCTTGCAGGAAATTTATAAATCGATTTGGAAACTTAGTCAATTAAGTTTGTTGAGAACTCTCATACTTTATTGAAGATTAAAATGTGGCTGGCGGATGGCCTTTCAATATTGACTAATTACATTTATTTTAAATGTGGGCGCCTAACTTTTTATAGTTTTATATCTAGAAAATTCATTATTTAACACTAACAAAACTAGTCATTAATAAAACAAAAGAGGAAAAATATATGCTTCTCCCTTAACTGCAATGGTTAATTAATTAATTAATTGTGTGCAGCATGTACCAAACACAATCCCTAGAATATCCATGTTTACTATGTAAGTTTAATTTAATCTTCCTTACAAAAGAAAGTAGGAAAAAGTTGAATATGAAAAGTAAAAACCACACACATTCCTAGATCCGCGCACATACAATCATGTATGGACATGCATGCCATGGACATAACATACTCAAGAGTAACTGAAAATTACTTTATGGATGGGGCACGATTCCAAATAATATGACGTTTTTAGATGATGATGAGAGCATGTATGAATCTTTCCAAGTTGTTCGGTAAATAGATATATATTCTGTTTCCTTTCTAAGTGATTGATGCACACATTTGAGGTTATGATAACAATCTCATAATAGTGTTTCAGTGCGTCTTGGTTTTCTAATTTGATCTAATTCTCTTACAATATATTCCTGTTATTACTGTGGGGTTCTGCAATATTCTGCATGCAGAGAGAGAGAGAGAGAGAGATGATGAGTGGAAAAGAATACCTCATCTCCATGCGGGCCAGACATTATTCACGGGTTCTTCTATTACTAGATTCTCACATCATCGCATACTAGCTCCCTTACGTTCGCACCAAAGGTTCCATAAAAAACTAAAGGATCTACTTAGATAAAAATAAAAAGTAAGCTTATTTTCAGCTTAATTAATGTTGTTTTCCAGCATGTATAACTCTTATTTCATACAATCACCTGTTAAAAGTTTAATTTATTACATAAAGGATAAATTATATATTTTTTCAGCTTAATTATAGTTTTATTTCGTATGATATTAGTTACATTAAGTTATTTTAATTCATCATATTTAAGCATTGTTTATAGTTTCTTAATTGTTGAAATCAAGTTTCTCACACTCCTAATTTCGTATATCAATTGCTGGGAATATAATAAATGCATAAGTGTGCATGGCATGACATTGGATTATATAGTTTTTTATATGAAAATGTATAAAATATTTAAATAAGAATTAAAAAAATATGTAAAACATAATAAAAATGATTTTAATTTTTATTTAAACATTTTATATATATTTTCTTTTGTCAGTTAATTTAAATCTGTACTAGAGTACACTTCTATTGCATTTCCATTATATTAGTTATTCCTGAAATTTAGAGTAATAGATTTAATTTTAACAATGATAATTAATTATGAACAATTAAAATAAGAATAATCAAGATTGTATATATATTATACTTTCTCTCTTTTTATATTGTTAATTTTTTGTTTTTATTTTTTTATTTTTAAAATTTAAAGTAAAATTAATTATTTTCTTTTCATATCCTTACTTTTGTTCACTCTTTAACTAATTTGTACATAAATTATTGTAAATAATAAATGAAAAACAAAAATAAAAAATTTTGTAATTATTTTATTAGAATCAAGAAAATTAATTGTATTTTTTTATTTTTACATAAAAAACTAAAAAGATAAATACTCACTCTCTCTATGTCATTTGTATGATGTTTAAAATTTTGGCACATACATTAAAAAATATAATTAATATGATAAGTTTAAAATATAAATATATATGTATATTATATTTGTTTCTATTTATAAAATACAATTGTCTAATTTATTAAAATTAAGAAAAAAATAATTAATTTAATTGATATTAATAAAATTATATATATTTTTTAAAATATTATTGTTATTAATATTGTTCTCTCTCTTCTAAATGTATGTTAATACATCTCTTGTTTAATATAAAAATAATTAATGCATAAGACAATATAGATTGAATCTTATATAAAATAATAAATAACATTAAAAATTTAGATATTATAAATAAGAACAAAGGTGATTGTTTGTTAATATACAATTTTTCATTTTAATTAATTAGATTCTTTTTATCTATTATCTAAAATTAACTTCACCCATTAACAGTATTTTATGAAAAAAGATAATTTAAAATAATTTTTCAAAATCATATAAGATGATAAAAAATAAAAAATAACAAACATAATAAATTATAAAAATTAAAACTACAATTAAATTTAATATTTTAATCACACATATATTGCAAGCGACAAGTTGTGAGTTGTTGCAAATTTTTAATAAAAATCATCATAACATATAGGTATTTGTATAATAGAGACACATTGATGTTATAAATGATGTAACAAATGTAATATGTGTGTTAACATAATATTAATAATTCAAAATTTGGTTACTATTATTATGTTAGCACATTATTAATACTGTATTAAAAAAATCATATTATACGATCATTTGTCAAGTTTATATTTTAGTGTCATATCATTATTTATATTAAAAAAGTATCGATAGATTAAAAATAAACCATAATTATTAATTTTAAAAAATATGGACAACTAAATGTAATAATTTTTGCTGAGAAATAAAAATTACATAATTATAAAATTATAGAATTAAAAGTAAATTTAAGTCTAATTTTTTTAAAAAAAGATATTAAGGTTTAATTTAAGAATAAAGATGAAAAGTGATATATTAAAAATGATAAAAGATTAAAAAAAATCCCAAAAATGCTAAAAATGTCTAAAAGAATAAATTTGTGCTTCTTTTCTCATATATGTTGTGTTGAAAGTTCCTGTCTCTGCAGATTCCGTATATCATCGTTTTTTTATTCCCTTTTTTCTTTTGGTGAATTTTTATTCCCCCTTCCAATTTTTAAAAAAGGATTTGTTTAGGTTAATTGCCGCCTCTCTTTTTGATGGAAATCAATATCATAATGCCCTTAATTAATTTTGTCTTTATGGGGTCTCTTCTACAAGGATCCCACTAAAATATATACTACAGCTACATTATTAAGTAAAAATTGAAGGTGGAAGTTAAAATCTTGGGTTCAATATGAATTTCATAAAACAAATTTGCAAAGATATACTTAAACCCTTTATGTTTTGTCTTATATATAAACCGTGTGTTTGGTAAGACGTTTTTTTATTCACTAAACGTGAATCGGCAAATCAATTGATAATTATTTTTGTGTTTTTTTTATAAAATGGATTTCTCATAAACGGAGATATGTGATACTGAAGCAAATACGCTAGAAGATGAGTAAGAGGAGCAACCAAGCTAGTCTCCACTTCCGTTCTATTTTCTTCTCCTCTTTACTTTTTTTTTTTTCATTTTATTAATCAATCATCTATTAGTGAATTTGAACGTCAGATTTTAGTTATATTTTTGCTCTAGTAGTTTACTGAATTTATTTATCTAAGAAATTATAATTTACCTTAATTTTCTATGAAAAAAAAAAAATACTACTATCGGTTGGAAACTGAGTTAAGACGAGGAACGTAAAGGGATCATAAAGAAAAAGGGAGAGGCGAAAATAATTAAAACCAAACAGCAGGTACACTTAACATGAAGAGAGTAAAGATAAGAATATATACGACGGAAGATACTATAAGGACTAAAAGGGACCGAAGAGACAACTCTTCATGCCCCTATATTAACTCTGCAACAACTCCTTTTAATATTCCCAATAATAATTTATTAAAAAGATAAATTACATTCTGCTTTTATTTTACAAAATTTCTCTGGAGGATAAATATGCATTACATTTTAGCCTCTCTTTTTTTAACCTGTAATTATAACAAATATAGGAAATGTACATTGTTTTTGTGTACACATTTCCTTAACCGTTTCACCCTTTTAATGTACTTTCTAACTTATTCTACTTTCACATTTTTTTACTCTTTTATCTCTTCCTCTCTTTCTCTTACAATGACAGTAACAAAGTTTAAATCAATTTTTTTTACAAACTATTCAAATTTTCTCACTACTAGGTTGATTTTAATGAATTATCATTTCTCTTTTAATTTCTCCATTTATTCCTTCCTAGTCTCCCAATTTCATGTGTTAAGATAATGATGATATTTTAATAAAGTAACTAGTTTTTATTCATTTAAATAAAGTAACTGAGAAAACATGAAATAGTACATTGAGAAAAAAAATTAAAGCTAATATAGTACTATACACAACAATTGTAATAATAAAAGATGTTATTTTATACCAAATTTTATATCTTATCTAAAAAATAAAAAATGTTGATAAACAGACAAGATAATGTTTATCATCATTAACAATTAGTTAAAAATTAAATTAGACATTTTTTTATTAAGGGGTCAAATTCATAAATGAGAGCTTTGAGTGAACCAAAATTAAATAAAAATATAAAGAATTAAAATCTAAAATAAGTGATCAAATTTTAAGAGATGATGTAAATAGAAAGACGGCCTTTTAAGTCCTATCATGTTAATTTTTTAAAAATAAAATAAAGTTAAATGAAATTCTAAAGTAATGAATAAATATGCTTAAAGGCTTTAGGTCAAAAATAATGTTTGAAACTGCTTGTTAACAACATCCAAAGTTGCAAATAGAGAAAAGTATAGCTATACAATTCATTTGTAGTTATTAGCACATATCATATATAGAGAGATACTTTTATATTAAAATGAAGTACATTTAATCTTTTCGAAGGTGACAGTGCAATTTTTAAGGTTATAAGAAGTAAGTATAATTTATACACTTTTGAGGAGAAGGAATATCAATAGTTTTAATTATTACTCTTTAAGAAATTAAAAGTATAAAGTTTTAATTGAAAAGTGTAACGTTTAATATTACAATACATTTACATTGATCGTGATTTTAATAAAACTTTGGATGCCTTTTTTGAAACAATAAGTTAAGTGCATCTTTAGTTTTGTTTTGAGATGTATTAGATTCACTTTCAATTCAAAGCTACTCTATGTACCTTATATATGTTTATTTATGATTTGATATGAAAATCACATCACATGTAAGTTTTTAATATCCAAACATTATTTGATATGAAAATTACATCATATGTAAGTTTTTAATATCTAAACATTGTAAATAGATACATAAATCGTATTAAGTGAAAGTGAAAGGGGAAGTAATTTTAATCACACAACAATATCAAAATTAGATTTTAACAAAATAATTTTAATCATATTCATTTATAATTTATTAATAAAATTAACTTTTTTCACCTTCCATTAAATATTCCTTTATATATACACAATAGACACATAAATGAATTTGATATTCGTTATTCATTCTAAAATTCAGAATAATTTCTCTAATTCATGTAATTTGAAAAAAGATATTGAAGAAATTTTCAAGGCAAACACAACGTGCCGACTTGCTGTTGTTACCTTCATTTATTTTTTTCCCTTCCTTAACTTGACATCTTTTCTTATCTTCTATAAATATGTGGGTTATCTTCTTTCCTTCAATGTCATTATCTTCAATGTCATTATAGAGCCTAAGTTAGGACATTAACAAGGCCCAAATAGTCATGGTTATAGATAGATACAAGACTTCCAATATTATAAAAAAAAGGTCACACATGCTTTGACTATTCGGGTCATGGGTCCCAAGTTGGCTGGCATTTTTCAATGTCAAAATATGGGCAAAATGGTAAATCAAAGAAGGAAATTAAGGTCACAATGGTCCAATAAAATATGCCTAGATATAATAAACTTGAGTGTCTAGCTTGGTTTTGCTATATTTTTCAACATCATGTGATTGTCGACTTATATTGGTTGAATTTAATCTGGGGGGAAGGGGGTAAGTAATTTAATGAATGAAATAATCCCATGTTTTTTTACATGAGTTGTGCTTCATACGTATTGTCACAAACCATCCAATTTAGTCCTTACTAATTAGCATGACATCCTTGACTAGTTAACGTACTCAAAGAATTGAACTTTACTATCAGCAGTTGACTGGAATTTACCCGCTCATGCTTTTTAATTGGAATAATAGTTGAATAATTTTTGTAATAAACTTCTAAATATTGAAGGTGCAAACAAAGTTGTTATCAACCAAAGGCATTTGAAACGTAATTAGGAAAAACATTTAGAGCTTGCATTCGCCAATAAAGGCAATAACCAATTTACTTTAAATAAATATTTCACTTAATTATAATAAAATATGTATTTAAAAATTTGTTTGTGTGAATGTTTCCTTAAACTAATAATTAATTATTAAAAAAATTTATTTTTTAAATTACACGCTAATTATTAAAAACATTAAACAAACATTTTTTTATATACTATACTAATTCACTTAATTATTTAAAAATATAACATTAACACTCTTTTTCAGTGTTAACTATAGTGTTAGTTGTTTGACTCTCTTAATTTGACCACTAATTTGTCTAGCGGTTGTTCAATCTCACAAATGAAATATGGAGATCTTTGGGCTTAGTTTTGCTCCTCGTGCCAATGGTGTTTGACATAAACAAATTCACAAGCAACTAGAAGAAAGAGATTAGCACCAGATGAGAGAATAAGGATAAAACAAAACAAAATAAAATGCAAAAAAAGGGCCATTCACCAATGTAATTGCAGCGTGCACCTATGCGGAGTTAGCTGGTCAAACTTCAAACTATAATGGGAAGAGAACAGCCAAAGGTTCTCCAGTTATGTTTCTATTGGCCTACCTTATTTGAAGATGCACAGACTCATGCCAAAAATTGTGATAGATGTTAAAGGATTCAAAACATATCCAAAAGACATAACACACCTCTACAAAACATGAAGGTGGAGATATTTGATTATTGGGGGATTGACTTTGTCGATCCTTTTTTTTTTCTTTTTCTTTTAATGAATATATTCTTGTTGGAGTGGATTATGTATTTCAAATGGGGAAAGCAGTGGCTATGTAAAGGATGATATTAAAACGATTTTTAGGTTCTTGAAAAAGATATTTTTTTTTTTAATTTGAAGTGTCAAGAGTGTTAATCAGTGATAGAATACTCATTTCTTGTTTATAAATAAAATTTTTCAAACAAAACATAACTGAAAATCTAAATTATAATAAAAGGTAGATGCATGTTAACATGTATGAGGACAATTGTCCCTACAAATTAACTTTTTTTCACTTAAAATAAATTAATAATATTTTTTGTCCTTATAAAAAAATAAATGTTATCTTTTTAAGATATTTTTAAAAATAAATATAAAAAGTTGTAATAGATAAAAAAAAAGAACAAATTAATTTTTTTTATTATAAGATTATGTATTTTATAAAAAAATATAATATTTTTCTTCTAAAAATATACTATAGATTATTTTCATGTACTCACTAAAAAATTTATTGGATCCATAACTAATTGTAAATAGAAACAATTGAGATAGCTTATACGTATAGATATTTTTTTTATGAATATGTTTGATTAATATTTAATAATTTTAGATAATTTTAAAGCTACTTTAATTAAATAATTGAAAAATAAGAGTGAAAGAAGAATCGTGAAAGAAAGAAGTAGAGATAGGCAATAATTATTATTATAAAAAGTAATTTTTATTCTCATCAAAATGCATTGTACCTTACTTTTATACGAGTCTTTTATCATTGGAATAGAAAAGAATATAAATATGAATAACTTTTATTTTTGAGAATCAATCATTTTTCAAATGTTTTATAATAAATTAAAATAATGAAAATGCGATATTTTCTTATTTTCTTATAAATGTTTCTTTGATAGTTTGAAACAAACACAACCCAAGAGAAATCAAGGACAGAAGACAGTGACTCTTGCAAGCAAGAGATCTTCACAGCGAAGTCAAAACCATATGCTAGTGATGAGAAAATTGAATATTGTTCCACACAGTTGGTTTTAGAGGAATCTTTTCAAATGCTTTTGGCTTGGAATGGAAGCCACAGGACAGAGAGTTCCCATGATTCTTAGAGGAATGATTAGGAACAGTATCTGTCAAATAATGCTGCAGTGGAAATGACTCACGCATGCTGCGTTGATGTTTGTTATTCTAAAACACCTTGCTGTTTGGAAGAACATTCAACAACATGCACGAGGATTGATTGCTCTCAGTTTTTAAGATAGAGCAAGGATCAAACATATTCCTCCAGAGACCGTCAACAAAGTGCAATTGAAAAAAATTCGTACGCACTTTGATGAATGAGTACCATTTAGCCTCTGCCCAATGGTTTAATAATTAACAGTAGACTCGTAACCTCAAGGACAAGTCCACTAATTAAAAACAGCGGGGACAGTAATTTATTTTGGCATTTATGTTTTATACTCTGCTCACATCGCTGTAAGGTACATCTTAGTTATTGGGGTCTCCAAAATTGCATTCCAGGCACATCTGTATGCAATTTTCTGTAATATCAAAGTTTTTAACACTCCAAAACAGTGATTGCCAATGCAATTTAAAATCCCTACTTTGGTGAAATTGAAAAAAAAATATAAAGCGTCACTTATAAACTTCATACCCGATCATATGGTGTCCATTATATCATGTTCAATTTAAGAACCATATAACCATATCATATTTCCAGACACCTCCCACCCGAAGGCTCATTGTGATTAACAAATACGATTCACTAGATCTAGTTGAAGCTTACTGAGATACCCCCAGCCCCTAAAATATGAGATTATAGTAATTAAGTTAGAATTCAATTCTGATTATCTGGAATGAACAATGAATTACCAGGGTATCTTGCTCTTATTGATTTACAATTAAATAAAATTAGTTCCTTCTCTATAATTGGCTAATTGCTCTAATAAAGTCTAATGTTCTGTAACTCTGCATCAGCACAGCAACCTCACCCTCGCATGTGATACATCGGAATTAAGTTACCTCTACAAATTGTGCTGGAGAAGGAGGAAATTACTAGAATTGTTAGCAATCTTGAAATTAATGTCACTTCATTTTGAGAAATTAGTTTTGACAAATGCCATCAACGTTTGTCTTTTCTCTATGGCGCCCATTTGTTGCTTTTTTCTTCACGGTTTTAGGATTGAAAACTGTTGCTCCATCTGTTTCTTACATTTGCAACAGCTTGTCACATTTAGAAATGGGTGGAGCCATTCAATTCGACGTTGCAGGTTTAGCTACAAAGTTTTATAAATATATAATTCCAAACTCGGGCCGATTTCTGTTTTGATTCTTAAAATATTATTAACTAACTACATTTTGAGGATGTCCACAATATCACCGAAAGCATCTTCATATTTCATAAAAGACTTAGATAATAACGACTGGGAAAGACACCCTGAAGTTTGACTCTCTTGCAACCCTGTTCAGCGAATATGTATACCCTATAGGGGACGGAAACAAAAGAAAAAAAAGACGGATCCTCTCATAATGTGATCACATTCTAGACTGTGTGACACTACCTATCTTAAGTCTGAAAATGATTTTTTTACGAGAAATGAACCATTAACATGTGATGACTAATGAAACCTAAGTACATAGTACACATAAATGTAACATCATCCATAAAAGAGTCGACTGCGGTCTCTCTCTAGTTTCTGACCACAACGACAAAGGATATATACACACACATTTTAGGAGGGGAAAAAAATCAAACCGACAACCTTAACCACCAGCTGGCTCTTGATCTTCAGTTACTATTGTTAGAGAACAGCTACTTCTTGTCCATTCTGCATCTTCTGACTGATCTACATTCATTGAGGTAATAAACAAATTACAACAAGCAGTAACAGATCTGGGTTTATGTGATGCGCTAACACTACACGTACATAGGTATTTGAAGGGGGTTTAAAAAACTGAACCTTGGGGTATATAGTGCCCGCTATCACTACCAATCACTCTTGTCCAAGCACCAGCAGCAACCTACCTCATCAAACAATGACAACGAGAGAAGTGAGAATTCGGGGTTTTACCAAGTGCTACAAAAGGACATAATAGAGTTAATTAGAATTAGAAACGCCAAAGCTTATTATTTCCATTCTTGTAATTTGCTGTCTTGCCGATTAGGATGTGACTCCACCATATGCTCCTCCATTATAATTTACTTTGACAGGACTTGTGACGTTTTGAACCTAGTGAACAGAATGGAAAGGGTTAGATGATTCAGTGGTTCACTTAATGACTTGAGTCCAAGCAACCAAGTTGATTGGCCAACACATTGACAATGTCTTCATCTTTATCTTCAGCAGTTGGAATGTCTAATCGATTCTCAAATTTCTCACTAAACAATAGTTCTTCCCAGAACTCTTCATCAAGTACTCTATCCAGCCTCTCTTGTGATTCTACTGCCTGAGGTCCTACGTCCCGGTCTATCCTTCCCTTTCCAAAACCCTGCATTTCCCGAGCTAAAATTTCCAACTCTGACACTCCAAATTCACTATCCCCATGTTCTAAGGTCTCAACTTTAATACTGCCCCTTCCTTCACCCCCACCGCTTGATTCTCCAATACCTCTTGCTCCTTGCTCAATTTGCCTTCTCTTTTTGGTGAAGACTTCTTCAAGCTCCTTTATCTTCTCCTTCTGTAGAAGTTGGTGTATGAAGGCAGGATTTTTTATAGCTTTAGATAAGAATGCCATCATCTGTTGCTGCTTGATTTCTGTCCCTTGTAACCTTTGCTCCATCTCCTGCATGTACATTCTGGCTTTCTGTTGCTGCTGTCTAAGATTCACAAGCTCCATCATCAACACCAGCTTATCATGCCTCAAACGATCAATCTCTTTGTCTAATTCAAATCGTCCAACTTCAACACAGTGGTGACCTTGTGTTAGTTGGGAAGGCGCCTTCCTTCTCCGTATACTCCTTAACAGGTGCCTGTGCCCTCTGACGAATCTTTCATTTGCGAACTCCCATCTATCTGGATCAATTTTTCTAAAACCCTGAAAAATTGAAGACAACAATCAATATGCAAAACATCAAAATTGGACAAACTGAAAACAAATTGGAATTGAAATAACAAATCACTTAAATTATTCAATAATGCATTGCTAGATAGTTATTTTTCATTGAAATCTTTAAGTTTGACTAGAGGAGAATTAGAGAAAACAAGATACAAGAAAATTTACAAAAGCTAGCAGGAAAAAAAAAGGTAAAAGGGTTTATTTTGTCCTTTAAAAGAAAAATAGATTTGGTTTCGTTATCAATTGGTCTTCACAAGCTAAATCTTATACCACATAGGCATTAAAATTTGAAGGAAAAATAATTGAAGAGATTGTGATTAGATAATACATACGTAAGTGTTTAGTTGCCTGACAAAGCTTGAGAAATTATTGTGCTTGAAGTATCTGGGAAGGAGACTTGTAGAGAAGGTATGTGGATCCCAGACCACAAAGCTTGTGCCATTTCTGCTCCAAGCAACTACATGGTTGGTAACTGGGTCATCCACTACATCAAAAGTTTTGGTCAGGAATGGCGGGGGTCCCGTGTCATGAAGTCCCTCAATTGGCTTTGTTGGATATTCACTGCCTAATTGATATGATGATGATGGTTCCAAGCATTCCTTTTTCACTGGATACGTATAATTCATTCTCAATTTTTTCTGGTTAACTTGATGGGTATTGTGGTTCTGATATGTAAATTTCACTATTTATGCTTTGAATGTAGATTGGTAACTTTATTCCAGAGTGATTCCTTGAGTGAGAAAACTTGTGCATAATAAAATTGAACAATATAAAAGGAATAAAGAGTACTAAAAGGGAAACATGGAACGGTGAAACAACAAAGGGAGGGAATTAGGGAGAAAAGGTATAAAGATTATAGAAAATCTACGACATAATCAAAACGAACTTGAAGAAAAAGATTATGAATGAACGAGAAGAAAAGGTGAATAGTTAAATTTTATTTTTTTGGATAAGAAAACAGATGACCCGTTTTTTCTTTCCTTATTGAGAAGGAAAGTCGTTTATGCCGTTAGAAAGAGTTGGTTGTCTCTCGTGCCCCAATCTACTAAGCAATATAACTGAACTGTAAAGTGATGGGTCTAAGGGGGATTATATAGAAGAAAATTTTGGACTATACGGATAAAAAACAATGGATTAGAAAGTTCTAGATATCTTGGAAGCATATTGATTTGTTTTGACGTCTTCCTCGTGAAGCAATTGGATGGGATAGCAAGAGTGGTAGGCCACATAGGCCATTGGCTTGGAAAATTCTGGAAGTCGTAGAAACTAGTATTGAGGATTAGATTTGGATTTGGATTTTGGTTGTCACACTGACTTTATAATATGTAATATTTGATCAGTTGCAACTTGAAAGACAATTGACTGCCAAATTTGTTCAAAACCACAAATAACAACAATTATTAACAGAGAGGAAGAAGAAACAAAGAGCAGACTTCTCTTTCTGGCTATGCCTGATCGGTAGGAGGTAAACTAATTCATGATTTCATGGGACGAAAAGCATCACTTTGGATTTCGTACAATTACATACACGAATATATAATGAGCTCAAGACAGATATATTATCGTTTATTAGGGGTTTATATTATTATATTCATCTTTGAATTGATACTTTTTATGCATAAAATATTACAACTCAAAGATGGGTGTTGTCAGACAAATTTATACCTAATTTTTTAATTTAATAGTTGAACGCGTTAAATATTGTACCATTTTCTCCTTAAAAATAACGTATTTTGAACTTGCAGCAATTTATTGAGTCTTGAGTTTACACTTTCTTTTTCATTTCTCATTTTTGAGTTCTGCTAGCAGGAGGATAAAATATGAACTTATTTTAAAAGAAAAATCGCCATGATTTTATTTAAATTAATTAATCATTTACAAAGAACACTTTTTGAATTTTAAATTATTTCTTATACATAACGGAACAAGCGAAATCAAAGATCGAACTCAGTTACCTATCATAAGTGTGATATTCATCATTTTTAAAACTATTAGCACTAGTTAATATTAATAATTACTGTGATTATTAATATAATTCTTGCTATAAAAGTTTCTTTTCTTTTTTTCGACGGTGCATAATTCTTACGAATTTAATTTTACTAAAAACAACAGAAATAGATAAATTTTATTTTATAAAGAAACCAATACGATTCCATATATAAAAAACAAATTAAACTTGATTTGGTTACTAAACTCAGGCTCGAAAGTAGTCATAGCTGAATATTAAACGTTTATTTACTTTATTTTATAATAATCTATATGCAATCTTTTCATATTAATAAAACAAATACTTATTATTATCACTATTTAGCCACTCTTATGAAACAATTTGTTAAACACGTGTATACACCCATTGAATAATGCAAAAAGTAATGCTATCAATAATAATATCTGTAAAACATTTTAATATAACATTATAAAAATACTGAAATAACCTAATATTAACAAGATTATAACAAAAAACGACATACAGTTGAAGCTAGATTGAATGATTGAAGTGGATTTTTTTTAAGATGTTATTTTTACATATTCACTGTTGGGAGAAGAGAAAAACAGAAAAAATATTAAACATGCTGAGAAAGGAATAAAAAAGTATAAGATAACTGCATAAAATAGAAAATGAGAAAATTAGAGTTGATTTTTAAAAATAACACTATGAAAGGTTCAATAATCTTCAAATCATACTGCTAAACAGTGTAAAAAAATTTGTGTGAAGGTAGAAAACAATTGTAACCAGTAAGTGAAGAGTACAACAAGAAGTGCAGTCGATATTGTTGGATGTGAGTGAATCAGCATAGTGACATATTAATATTAATATATTATACTAGAACACCATCTTGGTTTCGATTCCCAGTCCCACCACCACGACCACTGGCAACTTGCATTTCTGATTTCTTTAATCTTAAAACGATAAGAATAAGTCGTTTCGTTTCGAAGCTACGGGCCAAGGTCCTAATTAATGACGACAAAAATTAGATATGATGGTTGTATCAGATAAAGGTTCTATAACATTCTGGAATGTACTAGATTTTGTATTTGTATGATTCGACGTCTTATTTTTAATTTGGTTCACAAAATTTTTGTTGGTTCTCCATTTCTTGTTAACGATAATTTCCTTCTTTGCCTTTGCCACGGCGATGTAGTTTTCGTGTCTGGGTCCTGCTGTCCTCTACTGTGACAAACATTTGCACGTCAATTTGCACCCTATTGAAGCTCATTTGTTCATTAATGATGATCAGGAAGTAGAGGAGTTAGTGGATGAGAAGAAAGGTTAGTCAATGGATACATGTGACACGCGAATGTACGTGTAAATTATATTATCTTATAAATAAATTGTCCAGGACGAGGCTTTTCAATCAAAATAGCTAATTATTTTCATTTTATATGGTTTCTTTGGTCAAATAAAGATGGCAACTGAGATATTTTCTTTTCTTTTGTATACACAGAAGATATCCTCAATGGAAAGATAAAAAATAATCTCTTTAAAGCACAAAGATCATTGAAATGTAATTTGTATCTTTTAATAAAGATTTTTCCATGCAGATCATCTAAAGATTAATTGAATCATATATAATTAACGGATTTAACCATCTAATAAGAATGTTAGGCTTTGTTAATGGTAATTAAGATACTTTTGGTTTTTGTTTTGTCAGTCCTGGAAACTAAAATTTCCATGATGACTGATCCGGGTAGTTTCTGTTGCCTAATTTGCTGGATTATACTTATACATCTCTATTCTAAAAAAGAGGGTATTAATATATTATACGTGTTGTGTTATCTTATTTGAACCGTGTTAACATCTCCTTTTACATAAAAGCCTCTTTCTAAGTCCAGTATGTTCCGGGAAATATAATCGTTGTCCATGATTTTTATCACATAATTTTCATTTTTTTTTGGATAAAATTTTTTCATATATTTTAATTGAAAAATGTTTTATTTTTATCATTTAAAAAATAATAAAAATAGTATATAAACCTTGTCGATAAGTGAACATAAATCAATTTAAATCTTGTGGTTATGCCAAAAATGAAAAGTCAACTGTGAGGTGAACCCATGTCTGGAAAGTGCTTATTCATCTTTCTGTTGGTTGTTTGACTCAAAGCTGTAAGATAGGAACATTTGTGCTTCAACGATGGCTACCACTGTCCGATGCTGGTATTGACACTCTCTCCCTATGTTTGTACTTTGCAGCATGGCCTCCCAACAAGGTTCAGTTTTTACTTTTCAGTGGCTATATATTCATTCATTGCCTTTCAATGTGGAATTCGTACGTTCTCCATGGTTCTTGCATATGGTCAATGGGCTCTAAATTTTTCCTTAAGAAATTGCATATATGCACATTTCTCATCTATCCTTTTAGATGATAAGTTATTCTTAATTGAATGTATTGAAAGAGACAATATGAAAGAAAAACCCAACACGCTAAGAAAAGGCTAGTAAGACAGGAGAAAAATATAAGAAATAATAGGAAACTAACCTTTCAAGAAATCACTCGACAGCATAAAAAAAAAAAAGTTAGAGCACCGAAGAAAAGGAATTTCAGGACCACAAAAAAAAATGAAAACACAAACAAGGAATCCAAAAAAGAAGAAGCAACAATACAAAAAAGAGATAAACATTGAAGAGAAATCCAACAAAAGATAAAGTTAAGACAAAAGAAAAACAATTATAGGAAACAAACCTTCTAAGAATTCACACAAGAGAAGAAGAAAAAAAAAAAATACATAACCACACAAAGAAACAATGTGAGAAAAAACAAGGATGACAAAAAAAAAAGTAACAACAAAAGTAAATATGTCACGAAAAAAAAGTAACAATAGAAGCAAGGAGTGGAAAAAAAATTAAAATAGAAGCAATTAGTAAATAAAATAGTATTACCTTTATCTTTAAATATAAAATTATATAATTGATTCACACCTTTTAAGAAAATTAGTTTAATTTAGTTAATATTATTATATTTGTTAATAAATTGAATTAGTTTTTTAAAATTACTCTTAAATTTATTGAGACTCGTTATTTAATTTTTTTCTCTTGATTACTTTCTACATGATTAATTAATGTATGTTACTTATCTTTTCTAATTTTTGTAAGAGAAAGAATAAGTTTATCTCATTAATATATGATACTTATTGTAAAGTAATTAAAAATATTTTGATAAAAAAATAATTAAAGCAAGAGATAACTTAAAAAAAAATCTTATAAAAAGAGACAAATAAATTCAAAAAAAGTTTTATATTTAAGGACAAAGATAATAATTAAAGAAATGTGTGAGTGTTAATGCCCATATTATTTCAATTAAGTGTCGAAACAATATTTTATTTTGATAAAATAGTTGGATTTGTGAAAATTTGGAACATCAAGGTCAAAAAATAATCAACAATATTGAAGACAAAGTTGTTGATGATGAAAAATTATTTGAAGTTTGTAGCAATTATTGGTTAGAATTTGTACTCCACAAATATCATATTTGTATCACGTATAAATATTAGAATTTGTAAACACCTAACGTACCAAAGTCTTCTAGTAGCTCACTTAAGAAAAAGAAAAACAAAAGTTAGAGTTCTAAAAAAAAAGGTAGTTTGATCCATTGTTATTAAATTTGAATTGGTCATTCACTTTACCAAAATATTGGGTAAGTTGACAACTTCACCAAGTTAGCTAGGCTTTTGCTAAACAACATGAAATGTTATATATCAAAATATTAAAATTCATATTAAAGATTTATATAATACACACATATGTATATATAATGGAGATACCGAATAAGATTGATGTAACTTACACAAATTGTTATATTATTTAATAATCTTATATAGTATGTAAATTTGATTGATTAAATTGTTAAATTATAATTACTTATGTTGAATTCTATGAAAATTAAATATCATTAAAAAGGTAATCAAATTATTCACATTTTAGTATATTTAAAAAAAAATATTACATTTATTTTGATTTATATAAACGATATATCAAATGATTGTTAATTAATATAAAATTTGATATATGACTTTATGTTAAAAAAAATTTCAATCAAATAATAAGTTAAAAAAATGCAATTAAAGGTTATTGGACGATGTAACAATTAATATAAGTTATATTGATGTAATTTGATTTCTCTTTTATATATATATATATATATAGTGTTATTGTTGATTAGACATAAGTTGTTATATTCAAATCTCAATGAATCTTGATTTGAAAGTGAATCCAACCATTTGCTACATTGAATTATATGTCAATTTGAACATGAATATCGTTGAAACGTGTAACAACATAGAAAAAAATGAGTATAATAATAGTAGTATTAATTATTAAACCACTAGGTGATTGAAGGTCTATTTGTTTCCCTTTCCAAAACATTTTTCCATAAAATTTTAAAATAAACAAATTGTTTGATTTAACTTACTATTTTTATAAATTAAAAAAGTTTTAGATAATTAGAGTCTAGTCAATGCTTGTTTATTTTTCCTTTTCTCCTTCTTCCCCCATTTTTTTGTCACCATTCTCTTCTATTTGCAAAAGCCTACGGATGGTGATGATGCCATTCAACACATGAAGGTGTCAAAGTTACAAGCAAAAAGAATTTAAAGATTACATCAATAGCACTTAACACAACTTTTTCCTCCTACGTATAGTCCAACTGCATCACCTTTAACAATACTTCCTTACTTGTAGTTTCCATCATTAAGGATGCCTTTGGTGTCAACTTCAATGAGAATGACCTCATCTTTGCTATTCTTTTCATCAACTCCATAACAATGTCATCTACTATTGAATGACACACGTAATTGGACAAAAAATGAAAAGGAGAAAACATTTGTTACACATTTATATATTTTAGGTTTTAAAAATCTTGTATTGGAAACAATTTTCAAATTTTAGTTAGCATATTATTATTATTTTAGAGTCAAGTTGCCTATGTCAGTCCCAATTTAAATACAAGTGTTTTAGTTAGCATATTATTATTAGTTTAGAGTTGAGTTGCTTATATTAGTCCCAATTTAAATATATTAACTACCAGTCTAATAAAAATGACTAAAGTGAATCTAAGTTTGGTTTTTAGTTAAATCTTGTAGACCATTCGGTTGGAAATGACTTCAACAACAATAGTCTTACCACAAAAAGAAGTGATAACGAAAGTAAGAATGATGCAATAGAAGTAACCACAAAAGCAAATAGTGCACAAAAAAAGAACCAAGAATAACAATTGAAAAGACAATTTAGGAAACATGTGGAAAAAAAAAAAGAAGCACAAGCTAATATGATTATTTTATAAAAAAGAAAAAGTGAAGTGGTGTTGAGACTCAAAACACAAAATAATTGAAAAAAAAGGTGCCACATAACTTCCTAAAGACCTCTTTTTTATAAGTGTAAAATAATTGAAATCCACTAAATTTTATAAATCAAATTTAGGTAAAAAAAATGACGTTGAATCATATCATACTATAGTCAAAAGAAAAAACACTTATCTTTAATATAATTTGTAGGATTTTTTAAAATAAAATAATTAAAGAAAAAAATACATGCAAGATGTATAGATTGACAAGTTATTTTTCATTAAATGCAAAAAAAAATAATATACATTAAAAAAATTTAACACACAAACAAAAGCTTAAAACATAATGAAAGCAAGTAAAATAACATAAAGTCAATATTTTAAGAAGTCACCCAAGAGAAAAAAGTAGGAAAAAAAAAATAAAAGTTCAGGATTAGAGAAAGCAACAACAAGTAGAAATAAAAACTAAAATTACAAATTAAATTTTTAAAAAAATGAAAAATACAATTAAAACGAAAATAACTAATCATAAAATATATATCTTAAACCCAAAATCTTACAAATCCATTATCGCAAAAAAAAAGTTTTGAGAGTTTTTATATTTAAAATAAATTGTATATTTTCAGTATAGAAATTCTTAAATTTTTTTTAACATACATCAAATAGATCCTAAAAAAAATTAAATTTAAAATTAAAACAACAAATTTATTGACTTTTATAATAATTATCTTATAAATTATATTAATTATAATTTTTAATTAGTTAACATAATAAAAATTTGAAATAATAATGTATAAGCATTAAACTCTTTTCATAAAATACTTTGGAATTACTTTTTTAGTATTTTTTTTTAAATTTCAATTATATTATACATAAATTTCATATAAAAAATATTATAAAGTAAAATTATATGATCAAAAATTAAAATTCTAAAATATATAGAACAGAATTATAATTAAGGAATAAAATTGTATTTAAATTTAAATAAAAATGTTTTCAAACTTCAAATATTAACAAATATAAAATACGGTCTTATTAATTTATGTAAATATTATATTTTTTTTTTAATTTTTAATTTAATATTAATAATTTTTGTCATTAAAAAATGCTGATGTGGATTAGATATCACGAGTCTGTTTAGAATTGTCGATGTATATTATATATGTTTCAATGCAAATTACTTTATTACTCAAAGATGATAGAAAATTATTTAAAAAAATTGAAATTTATGAGAATA
>JAMLFT010004067.1:0-20458 GCA_026544285.1 Pachyrhizus erosus | reverse complement strand
AAACTAAAAATATATTTGTGTTGTATTTATTTATGTTAATAATTCTAACTAACAAACATCCAAATAGTAATCATCATCATCCTTGTGACATATGTTAATATGGAGTTAAATATATTATTTATCTTTTAATAAAATTAAAATTAACAATAAAAAAAATTTGAAATAAAAAAGAAAATTTGGAGAATTAGATCACAAATAGTTCCATTATTTTTCCTCTTCCTTCATCAATTTTGGGCATCCATTTTTAATTTACACTTTCAACTTTTTGAAGGTTATTTAAAAAGCAAACTTGTCTTACCTTCATGGTTAGTAAGTGATGTCACATATTTGTAGTTCACTTAATTTTAGTTTTTTAAATTTGGAGTCTATTTTTTCTTTTAAATTAAAATATAGTTTTTATTTCCTCAAATTTATGAATTTTTTTTTAGTTCCTCTTGACCAATTTTTTATGGTTTGGGTACACAATTTATAGTGATATTTTAATATAGGAAAGACTAAAAAAATATTTCACAAATTTGAGAGATTAAAAAGTACACACTTTAATTTTGGAAAATAAATAAGACAGACTTCCTAATTTGAAGAATTAAAAACATATTTAAGTCTATATTTATTTATGTTAATAATACTAATTAAAAAACACCTAAATAGTAACCATCATCACCCTTGTAACATATGTTAACTTGGAGTTAAATATGTTATTTAATATTTAATAAAATTAAAATTAACAATAAAAGAAATTTTGAAATAAAAAAGAAAATTTGGAGAATTGGGTCATAAGAAATTCCACTTTGTCTCCTCTTCCACCATCAACTTTGGGCCTCCACTTTTTATTTCTATTTTCAACATCACAAAGGTTGTTTAGAAAGTAGACATTTCTTACCTTTGTGGCCAATAGGTGACGTCACACCATTTGTATTTCACTTATCTTCTTTTTTTCTTCGTGTCCACCATTTTTAAGAACCTTAACCCCAAAATAAAATTTCAAACATGATCATTCCTAAATCCTCCATTAGGGGATGACATCATCCCAAATCAATTCCTCATGGTATCAAATCCCTATCTTAACAAGGTTCTTATCTAACAAAATCCCTAATTTATTTTTAATTACTTTATTTAAATTATTCTTTGTTTCTTAATTAAATTATGGTAAAATTCTTTGGTTTTCACAATCAATTAATCAAGTTCTTATTTTTTTTTGGTTTGCATATTGCTTGACCTTTTTCTTTCTATATGGACGATTTCGTATATATTTAGTCTCATGGATCATGTAAACTTTTCTTTTTAGTCTATGACTTTGTTTCTTACTCTGATTATTGTCGTATTTGTAGTTTTTCTTGGTGCAACTTAACTTCAAACTATTGTTTTGGACTAGCTTGCATGTAACATTACAAAACTTATAGTCAATTGATAAAACTTTCCTTTTAGCTAGATTAGTTTTCATCAACCCTAAAAAAATTTATTTTATTGTTTAGTGTTGTTAAGTTCTGCATTTTATTTTAGCATGTTCTTGCTTGATTTTATTAATTGATTAGAAGTCCTTTTGTTAGATTCATTTTAATAGGATACAAGAGATGAAAATGTTTATTTTAACGATCAATTTGAATGAACATTAGTGAATAAAGTATAGTTTGTACTTAATGGTTTAATTGATATTTTGTTTTGTTGCTTAGTTACATGGGGTTGAAGAAAGAGTTATTATTTTGGACTTGCCTCCTTATAAATGATTACTTATCCAAGAGTCTCATTCTTTAAGGTATGTAATTGATGCTAGTTGAAGAATGATGCTTAATAAGTTTTCAAAATGAATGGTATTTTGTCAAAAAGGTGAAATTTTTTGCATGAAGCAGAATGTGGTATTAACTTTTAAAATTACTAGATTGGTTACCTAGAGTGAATCCTTTTATTGATCTTGAAATTTGACTATTTGATAATTGTAATGCTCTTCTTTAATGCAATAATTAGTCCATTTCTTTATAAAAAATAATTAATAAAAGAAATTCATAATTAAAAATAAGTAAATTTGCAACCATTGAGAAATACAAACGTTAAAATTACCTCTTAATTATCACATAAAGAAAATGTTACTTGTAAAAAAATGTAAAACGTAATTACATCAAATACAAATTAATTTGCATACAAAATAACATTAGACAAACATTACTTAATGTCACATCACTTCAATATATATATAAATATGTCATACATATAAAATCATCAACAATATAAGTAAGGTTAATTACATGTATAGACCATGGTTAGTAAAATAATAAGAGTATTTCAAAAGGTAGAATTACATTACCAATATACAAAAAGAAGTATAATAAATCTAGTTTATTCATTAGTAAATATAGAAAAGGAAAAGTTAGTTAAAGTGGTCATGTAAAATCCTTATACACCACTTTATACACTCCTTACCTAATCGTCCTCCTTCTTACCCTTGTCCTGAGATCTGAAAATGTTGATAGTTGCATTAGTTGGTATGGCTCCCTAATTAATGCTACAACCAAGAAAAAAAATTCATATTAGTAAGTAAATCAAAAGTAGGAAATTTGAGTTTAATAACATGCTTGTAGGCAAACGTAAGTCATACAAGCAAACCACTAATTCAAGTCAACATTTGGAGTAGTAAAGCCAAAAGATGTAGAAGACGGTGAAGGAGGTACTCAAATGTACCTCGGAGCAGGCAATTAAGTGAGAATAATTAGTAAGTCTACATGTATTAATTTAATAATAAGTTCATCTCCTGATGGCAAGAAAGTGAAGTGCACAAACTCGTCAAATGTATCTTCATTGAATAATAGGTATGCACTTATCACCTGTCAATGGGTTATATTGCCAGGTTGAACATTGGCTAATAAAAGTGAGACATCTTCATTTGAAAAAAATAACTTTTGGAGTGAGTCAACGATCTATTTATGAGCCACAAAACACAAACATGAAGATAGGAACTTAATGTTCCATGCACGCACAAAGCCAAACTGACCATTAGTTAATGATTTGCATAAGTCACTCATCTTTGATGAACCTATATCCTCTTCTAGTTAAAAAAGTCTTACATGAACTTACTTTTTGGATGATGATTGGGAGGGTATACCCTGCCTCATATTGGATTAAGATACTCTCGACCAATCATGATAATATTTTGTATTTGTTGAGGATGCTAAGTCATTTATGTGAGTCTCTCAACCCCCGTGAGGTATCACAAATTGACACCTTACATTACCTTTTAGGATTCCGTAAATTTAGGGACATTCCTTAGGTACAATACTATAGTCAACTCATTTATCTTCATCTCTTAAACAACATCACATTTGTCACTCCTCATAAGAATTCAACAACCCTACTATCCACCATGTCAATTAAGCATTATTTGGAATTTGATACCATTACAATGAACTCATTAGGGCACATTAATTTATCACTAATAGAACAAAAATTTAATTCATTTCAAATCATTGGCTATATCTCATCTCAAGCTCTATGGTCTCATCATCACATCACATATTAGGCTCGAAGGCCCTAAGCTTTATGGTCTCTTTATCACTTCATAACAATAGTTGGGGCTCATCACATGCCAATCCTCGTGTCAAAATACTTCTTGTTAACATTCACATGTAGAGATGACTTTTCACCTCAATCATAAGCCATGCAACTCATACAATCTAATCTTTCCCATCTTGTTCAAGAAAAAAGACAAACAAAATCTAGCAAAACAAGATTTAACACAATTCGAAACATCAACATATAATTCCTACACATAAAGTTATATAACTATGACACTCTACAAAATCATAGAAGCATTTTATTTACCCATAATATATTCTTTATCACAACCATCTCATTATTAAGTGAGATAAAGATTTAATGGAAGTTTATGACAACCTAATAAATTAACTAATTAAAGTAGTCATTTTATCCCATATTTTTTTTCCATAATTTATGATAATTCTCTCCTCACTAACTTAAATTTTTATGAAGTCTCACAATTTTATGAGTCATTCTTTAAACTTCCATAATTTATTATTCATGCTCCTTAAAATTAAGTATATTAAGTTCATCCTTTTAATTAAAGATTTAATCACTCTTAGTGGTGGAATTAAATTTCTCACTAAGACTTCATCTCCTAATTAACTCAAATTATTCCATGCCTCTAATTTAATTTTGACTAAGTGTTTTAAGTCTTACTTCACTTATTAAAAATTTATTCCTACATAGGCACCTATATTGGTTTATAAAAGTATTTCTTACTTTTCTAATTCAACTCCAAATGTCCTCAAAATTTAGGGATATATTTCCTAAATGTAAAGGACCTTTCTCACTCATTTTTAAGTATCTTTGACATCATTTAGCTCTTATTTTAAGCTTCAAACAATAGATGTATTGCAACTCTATTTCTCCACAATTCAATTATTCTTTTATGTTTTAGCACAATTTTTTGCATCAATTAATTACCCAAATAGTTTTCCTAAAAATTTAACAAAATTTCAACATGATCACAACCATTTAATCTTAACAAATAAGTCCTACTTAGAGACTTTTGCTGCAACAGGACAATTCAACAATCTTTCATTACATGCTCCAAAGGGGTCAAGGCATGCATAAACTAAGTTCAATGTGGATTAACAATTTAAACAAAATTTGATTACCAAGTCCTAAATGTCAATCAACATTTACTTCACATCATTCATGCTTGATTATACTTTAAAATTTCACACTTTTATCTATTTCATTTCAAATTAAAATAAATTCATTTTTGCATAACAATAGAAAATTAAATATACTTTATTCCTCAAAGTTCAACCATGTTCACATATGTAGCATGTTCCAAGTCATTATGTGGCACCCTTAATTAAGTCTCAAATTACATACATTCACACTATCCTCATATTGGTATATATGAATAAGTTAGTTAAATAAACTCTCAAATACTTTTAAAAAGGGTAATTTTATTGTTTTCAAATTATTGTCATGTTTTTTCAAAAATTTAAATAAATATAACTTGATTACTAGTGAAAATAATGAGAATAGTACTATAATGAAATTTATAATCGTTATTTCAAATAGATTTGTGATAACATAATATTAATGGTAAAATGTGCATAAAGTATAAATACTTAAACAGATTCACATAACTAAAATAAAACTTCATCAATATAAACATAAGTATATAATTAAACAACATTATGCATAAACATCCTAACTGTCTTAGCAGGACGAAAATTATTTACATATAGCACAATATACCCTCAAAGCTTCATTTAATAGGTAAAGATAACTAGATAAATACAATATTGAATCTTAGGGTCTACCCAAATCAAATGCATTAAAATGAAAAAAAAAAAAAGATCTAAAGCAGTCATTAATACCAAATCCATTAACATTTATATCCCCAAAATTATCATAAAAAAAGTACTAAAGAGATTCTTGAGAAGAATCATCTTGAGGGTCCTTCTTTGCATCGTCATCTAAATCATTCTCCATGTACATCTTTGAGTCTTCCTCATCCTCATCCTCTATATAACCATCCACTAAGTCATCAACATGTAGTGCCATCAATCTCACACCAATCCCAAAACAAGACCAACATAGCACTAAGAAATAGTCAAATAAGTAGCACGAAAATGTCCTATGAGTAGAAACAAAATAAGCAGGTACATTTACGACATCGACATCGGGTGATATATATATGTCAAAAGAAGAGTTGATCAGCATAAACGTAAAAAGTGGTGTCTTCTCCTAAAGTATCAAGGTGTCAATTGATTGAACCAACATATATGTCAAAAGTTAAGGGCTCAAGATAAGGTTATTCTACTAGTTTTGTGTATTCATAGTGTTCCCATGAAGTGATCTTCCCCAAAGATCTTATCATGGATCCATTAACTAGTGACCATCATGCACTGTCACCCACAGTCAAAAGGCCAGACATCGAATCATCATCAAGTTATGAAAAATATAAAGGCAGATGGATGAGTCTCCTTCCTTGCCTAAGCTAACAAAAAACAACCTTATGGTCACACACATAAACAATAACACCTTTAAGTAGTATGCTTACTAATCACACTCATAACCCATAAAATTTTTCATTTAACTAAGCACTTTTCATAATATGAATAACCTATCACTAGAACACCCAAAAACTTAGTAGACTTACTTTATTTAAGTTAGATAACTTACTGGGAGTACACTCTCACCATAGTACACAGATAAGGCTCTCACCAACACAAATTTATCTCGCATTAGTCAAGATTGTCAAGTTGGTTTAGTGACTTCTCATTATAATTCAATGTGACATTTCTAAGACTCGTCGATCAATGATCTAATTCTCAGGTATCATTCTATTAGGTCATTCATATGTCTATAAGGATTGTCTCCTCAACAATAGTCCCTTTTTTGTTTATTTCATTTATCATGGGTCCGTGTGGTCTTCTCTATACATTGGTACTCAACGACAATCATTACAACTCTTATACTCATCAACACGCACATGGAGGCTAATTTCTTCACCACTATCACAATGATACATAATATTGATGTCAATAACTACATAGCCCCACCCCATATAATCAATTCTTTTCACAACAAACAAAGTCTTAGATGACTTCTCAACTCCTTAATACTTGACGCTTCAACTTGAAAGATTGTCATCTTTAACATTGTACTTGTCACAAACACTTTTGTTCTTACTGATATTGCACAACCATTAGAGAGAGAAATTCTCATTCTCCATTCGTTTGTCACCATTTAGACAATTTCAATCTCACACTTGTAATTCAACAAGAGTACATTGTGTAACTTAATCCCTTGCAAACCATATTTGTAATCCCCTTGTATTTTAAAATCTTATGACAATTCTGACCCACTCTCAATTTCTTGCAAGTAATTATTCCATGATTTTTTTTCAACTTAAGCAAAGGTTCTATTCCTTTTGCTAAGTCCAAATTCAATTATGTTCAAGACTCTAATTACCTATTAATCACTCATCTTTATCATTAGTACTTTCACACTCTGTAACTTTATTCATAATTCACTACTTCTCGTAGTGACTGTTAGCAATTACTTAGGACTACATCTTAATTTTACAAATGCACCCACTTAGGAGTCTATTTGTCTCACACAAGGATTCAAGATCCCTATATCCCTAAACACATCACACATATACATATACATAGATACAAGTATTCCAACACATTTTTGTTTGAAGGTCACACCATTAAACCCTAAACACATCACACATATATGTATACATAGATACAAGTATTCCAACACATTTTTATCCAAAGGTAACACCATTCCTAATCTCCAATTCATAAATATAGGTAATACGACAACAATAATAATAAATTATAGCAATTAACCATTGATTGATCACACACACATCAATTCATAATGAGGTCTTCCTTTATAGGCTTGACTCTCCTTATTATCCTAATAGTTCACTTCACCATTAAAATGCAACTAATTTCACAAAATTTAATAATGCACATTTGTTGGATTATGGTTCCATAAATTATTCAAAACATCAAATCTATTCAAAATACAATGAAACATAAAATAATTACCCATCATCATGTGTATTTCTCCACAAAAAATTATCATAACAAAAATGAATCGTTAACTATTAAATTAAAATTAAATTTTATTTTTAGACCTCCCATGTATTGCCTTGTTATTGAAAGTTTAAAAATACCAAACCAAATTCAAAATTTCATGAAAATTTCCAAGGCTAACATGTAATGTATAATGTACTCCTCATAATTTTTCCAACACCAAAAAGTTTCAAATATTTTTCTAATTAAACAAGACAAGTATCTTAAAGCAGAGCATGTGTCCAAAAACTACAATTAAATATCAAATCATTTTTATAAAATTCTTAGAAAATTACAATTTAATTATTAATATTTTTGTATATCAAAATTCTAATATTATGATATTTAATTTACATATTTGTCTAATATTTTTAATATTATATCCTCACAACAATTTTATATCATGATTAAATATCATAATTTTAATTAGTTTGTTTTTTCATTACATACATTTATTAATATTTTAATTAAGGTAAAAAAATTAAAATGATTCTTATTAAATATATGTATAATATAATTCTTTCAAAATAAATATTTAATAATGAATTTAATTTTAAAAAAAACATTGTCTATTTTTAATATGAATTATTATTGAATAAAATTTAAAATGTGAATATAAAATTAAAAAACCTAACTAATATAGAAAGAGAACAATAAATTTTTTTGAATATTATAAAATTTCAACTAATATAAATTTAATTTATTATTTAATTATAATAAATAACAAAATTTTTAACAAATATAAAAAATAAATGAAAAAATATTTTTTTTAATTATTCAAAAAATATAAATCATTATGTATGAAATTAAGTTGTTCACAATTAGGAAAATATTTAATTATAATTATGATATTGGAATATGACAATAATTTATTATTTTATGTATAATGAATTAAGAATATGAACAATCATTTCAATTGTTTATTATATATATATATATAGATATAGATATATATTGATATATTAATATACTAATTTGTGATAACATTCCTTTATATTTACTCTAAAGATTTCTTTCATTAACAAAATTATGTTTAAAATCATTCAATGAAAGTTGAGAGTTTGAGTACTCTGACTATGGAAGCAAACTAAATACAATAATGCAAATGATATTATAAGTATTGAGATTATTTTAATTGATGAAAATGTTAGTATTTTTTTTTATCAAATAATTTTCTTTACTTGTTAAATTTTCAAGCTAGGTTTTATAAATAAAAAGTATTATATATGACAACTTTTTTATTATTTACCAGTAGTATAAAGGTATATATATTTGTTATTGTAACAATTTGGACACATTTAATGTTCATGATGAAGTCTTTTTGATAAATTTGAAAATCTCATGAAAGAGGATTCACTTTTGGTAATTAATATTGATAGAAAATTTAGATAAACAAAACACAATTACAAATTGAATTTTTTTAAAATCACAAACTATCCTAAGTTTCAAATTGACATTATACTAAAAACATACTTTGAATTTTTACCATTTGCAAATATATTAGCTAGAGTAAACAATGAATTTTTTCGATTAATGTAATTTTATTCTAACATATCTTAAAATACAATTTTTCAAGTTATGATTTTATTACTAATGTGTTTTTATTTTAATTCATGTACATATGTCATAGGTCATATAATTGAAAATGATGAATTAAAAAAGACAAATACAATAGGGGCGAAGACAAAACTAATAACTATCATGCTCTTATTAAAAAAAGTATCCTACAAAGGAACCAAGTGAAAAAAAACTAATGAAAAACAAATACAACAGACATCAACCATAAAGATTTTGAAGGTAGTTCTAGTTAAAAAAGAAACAAAGTTAATGAAATGTTGTGTAATTTTTATAAGACTTTAATAATTTTGTTAAAAAAAATTATTTTCAATATTATTTAACTTTTGGTTGATTAGGTTAAACTTTTTATTACATTTTTTTAATGATTGTTATTATTTAGACATACCTTTATCATGATTATATAGTCCTTTTTTATTTTTTTAGTATGCAAAATTATTTGAATCATTTTTGTATGTTTATTTTACATATATGCCTTTCATATATATAAAACAATTCATTTATTAATATAAATAATCTATTTTAAATAAAAAAATATTTATATTCATTTAGCTTTTATTCAACCAAATACAAGATATTGAACTTAGACAATTTTAAATCTTCTTTACCTTAAAATTAAAGATTGTTACTCCAAGAGTGACCATATTTTCTACTTAAAAAAATTATTTATTAAACTTTTAATCATAATGAATAATTAAATATTATAAAACTGATAAAGAAATACAAACTAAAATTTTTTGGACCTTTAATTTCAAACAAATAATACATTAAAAGCTTTTAATTCTACATTTGACACTTAACCAATATAATTTATAATAAATATTTACACATTACATTATATTGTTGTAATTTTACTATGCTAATGTGCCAAATTTGATGTCACATTACATTAGCCATGTATTTTATTTACTACATATTGTGACAAATATTTTAATAATAAAAAATACCTTTCAAATATAAATTTATAGCCATCAAGATTATAAGAAATATTATTGTTTATAGTTACAAAAACATCATACAAAACATATCTAATCAAACTGTTTATCTTGTGCACCGCACGAGTAAAAAAAAGTGAAAGTGAGAAATTATTAAATGAGAAAGAAAAGACATAAAAAGAAATAAAAAGAACAAAGAAAGAAGATGATAAATGAATTTAATAAAAAAATTGAAATTGAAATATTTGAAATAACAAACTATTTAAAATTTAAATTTAATTAACTAATTAATGTCAAATTAAAAATTAAAAATAATCATTTTATTTTTTTATATTTATTAATTGTACATAAATAATGATTAAAACTATATTTATTATTTCCCTTTCAATTTTATTTTTAATTTTTGTGATTATTTTGATATATTTAAAATTACAAAATTGACCCTTAAAATTTTGAAAAAAAATTATTTTTATCTGTGTATATTACTTTAAAAATTAAAATATTTTTTATTTGTTATTAATGTGTAAATTTAATTCCTCACTCTTATATAAAAATAATTATCTCACTAAAAATATTATAATTAATGTATTTTATAAAAAAAATTTAACATCCTTTTAAAAATCAAATTAACTTAAATTTTATTTCGGATAAATAAACCATCCAAACACATCTTGAATATTTTGTTCTTTAAAAATAATCTTAAATTTTGTTTCACATAAATAGAGTAATATTTAAGAAAAAAAAAGATAAAATATATTTTTATATTTTATTTTATTTTAATTTTTGTTTTAAGTTTCATAATTTTTTAATATTTTTAATTTTCTATATATTATGATATTTTATTTTTAATTTTTTAACGTTAATTTCAGTTGTTAAATGATGATATTGTAAGTAAAATTTACGTTAGAAAATTTGTTGTTTAAATTTTTATATAATTTTTAATTATACCAAATTTTATAGTAGATTAAAATCGTTAGAAATATTATGAATAAATATAAAATTAGGAAAGATTAAAATAAAAATGAATTACGAAAGATTAAAAATATAAAAGAATTAGGAACAACTAAAAATATAAATAAAAAACAAATGGCAAATGGAGTTAGAGTTGTTTGTTTACGTGTTACGCGTAACGCTTAAAATCAATAATTGTTAGGAGCGTGAAGTGATGTTACTTATGGGTTTCCACTTTCCACTATCTAAATTTCTAACGTCCGTGTCCTGTCTCTTTAACTTTCCTTACACATAGATACCTTCCCTTTCAACTTCAAAACGACCCCAAAAGCAAAGCAAAAGCAAAGAAAGCAGAAAACTAGAAACCATAAAAAAAGCAACCTACGCCCAAATCGAAATCGAAAGCATCTCTCTCTCCCCCAAACAAACAATTCCTACGTTTCAACCCCTAAATCTCCTCTTTCTCTCACCGGCATTGATTATCTATGGACGAGTATCTCTCTCTACACACGAGCAAATTTCATTTTCTAAATCACTTCCAATTTCTAAAAAGTAACTTTTTTTTTTTTTTATATGTATTTCTTTCAATTTCATTGACACAGATCAGAGCAATACCCAACGGAGTATTACCAGAACAAGGAAATCACCCGGAGAGTGTCGTCCTCCTCATCCTCCTCAACGACCAGCGTCCACGTCACAGCCCTAGATGGTTTAGTAAACGTGAACTCCCTCTTCACCATCGCGGTCTTCGTGGGTCTCTCCTTAACCACGCCGGGGCAGCGCAGCCTCGAGAACCGTTCGGCGTGCGACGCCGGCGTTGACGTGGCGAAGAAGCTCCTCGTCTTCGAAGTGGTGTCGTTTAGCTTCTTCCTTTTCTCTTCGCTGGTGGCTCAGGGGCTCAAGCTGGCGCTCAACCTCCTCAACAGCAAGGACGTCGACGAGGCCTTCCGGGCCCACATCAACCTCAAGGCCCTACGCCTTGGCATGTTGGGCTCCGCTATTGGGTCCGTCATGGGCTGCCTCTTTTTGGTCCTCTCTATGGTCAACGTCATTGAGATCCGCTTGGGAATGCTCTCCTGCGGAAGCAAGGCTGCGACGCACGCTGTGGCCGCCATGGTTGTGCTGGTCTCCTCCGCTCTCGTGCTTTATATTTCCACTGCTATCTATGCTTTTACCCACTGAAATTATTGAAACTCGTCATTTATCTTTTTTATATGAAATTTATGTTTGCTCTCTTCTGTGGGGAGAACTCACAAGTGATTGCTCGAATGGGCGTTGGAGCGAGATTGTGGAGACTGAGAGAGAGGCATAATTTAGCGTGTTTCTTTCTTGTTTGATTTTCTTTTATTGAAAGGAAAAAGAAGGAAGAACGAAATGTTTCAGAAAAATTCTTTGTTTTGCTTTTGTGTTTAGTTGTTGGTGTTGATTCCAGGGATTTACTTCAATGTGGGTGAAATCAGATTTTGTAGGTGAGAAATGACAAGTGTTTGGGTTCAAGTTAGTTGCTTTGATGATATGATGTGCTGTTTTGGTTAGGTTGTGTTTTTGTTGGTAAAACGAATTCGAATGTGGTTTGGTTTGGTTTAGATGATGATTTTGTTTATATTTTTGGTTTTCTTTTTTTCATTTTAGTTAAGGTGGCATGGGAAGATTTAACTATGTGCAATGATTGGTATTGGTGTATGGTTTAAATATGTGCAATGATTGGTATTGGTGTATGGTTTTCTTGTGGACGCCACTGTGGAATGGAACTAATTTTGACTGAATTGGACTTCTGGTCTAAACTGCGGTTGCAGGATTTTGCCGAAATTTTTCTCTGGTTAGAAGATTGGTTTTCTATGCCTAGTCACTAATTGAGTGATGGTTCATTGTGTGATTAGAGATTTGGTTCTGGTTTTCTGTTAATTAACACTTTAAATGGCTTAATGGTAGAGAATGTCAAGTTTCATGGATGTGTATTGTTTTTTGACTAATGTAATAATTTGTAAGGAATGGATTGGGTTAATGCTCAAATTCTTAGGTGATATGATTTGCCTGTGTTTTATTGGTCAGACCTAGTCTATTGCCATGTGGTTTGATCAATGGATTTCTCTAAATGAAGTTAATGCTCAGATTCGTGTAAGAGCATTCAGCATTGTCTTAATTGTTACATCTGGTGTACGGTGTACCTAAACATGTGTTAGTTAAGGATAATGAAGTTTTGACTTCATACTGCGGTTGGTGAAATGGTTCTCTTGAGGAAGCCAGAAGATGGAAAATTGATAATGCTAAATGGGACTTTGACTGAATTGAGGATCTGGTCCGAACTGCAGCTGTGGACTTTATTGAAGTTATTAAATCTGCCATTGAGAAACAGTCCTTTTGCGTTTGATTAAAGGTTTAGTTTTGGTTTTCAATTAATATTCTTTCAATTGATGTGGATGCCTCATGCTCAGTAGATTGGGTGATAGAATTAACAGACTTGGGTCCTGGTTCCTTCTGGACATCTTTAGTTTTTGACTTGTTGGCTGATTTAAAATATTGGTCAATTGTATGTTGATTAGATATTAAATATACACAATTTGCTTGCATTTTGATCCAGTTCATACTTAACAAAAAATAAAAAAACCAGCTTGGCTCACAGCTTCCAGCAGTAGCTAAAAAAGCAACAAAAAAGATTCACTTCTAAATTTTTTTTTAACGCTACATTATACCGAGGCATGCTAAACTATAAGTATATTGGATTGTACCATGAGGCAATTATGGTATATTTTGCAATGGGTTCCGCTCAAGACTTTTAACAAATTGTTGGATAATTGGTTGTGTTATTCATATCAATCGAAATTCTAGTATTTAAAATCACTAGCACATCCCAGCGGCTACAATAAAGTGCTGGAGAAAGTTGCTTCTAATTTAATGGTCAACTAAGTTCCTCTGTGCAAGCTGAAACTCAAAGCAAAGAAGTCGTGAATAACATGAATGATTTATCAAGGATGCCACTGAACTAAATTTGGTTCATTCGAAGGTTCAAGCCTATAATGCTTGAAGATTTCAACAATTATAGGTGCTGGTTAAGTAGCACTCTTTATCCAGGGTGTATTCTTGCATCTTGAATGTGTTGTCAATCTGAATAAACTAAGTAATTTGTTTTTTTTTTTTTCAGATCTGACGATAATGTATTCAAGGTGCACGAATCCACCCTAATTTTAAAGGTTCATTATAGAACTTCTCTTATTAGGTAACATGAGAAGGAAGGCAAAGGAAATGAATGTCTCCAGTCTGAACTTTCAAGGATTGTGTTTGATGGGGGCTTAAGACTTTGATTTGTTATTAAAATTATTTTTTAACTAATAATAATACAGTTAAAACAAGGATAGAAATTTCTATTTATTTATCTTTTTTGTTTGTTGGATGATTTAATGGGTTTCAATTCACGTTGCTATTTTTCTTTGATTAGCGGAGTATATCGGTTAATTTGCGAATTGAGATATTAATTCTTATCTTCAGGTGATTATATAAGGAAGGGACTTTGATCGTGTCTAATCCTATTATACTAATCTTGGAAATTGATTTGGTGCTTGTTCTTCTGATAAAATATTCAACTTTTTAGTTTGGAAGAAAATTGCCAATTAGTCGGTATGAGGTGTATTTTGGAATGAGATTGGTAGTTGTGTCTTCAGATTTCCTTGTATAAACTCGAATGAATAAGCCACAAAATCAATGTGACATGAACTAACTACTACAAATGCTTCCGGAAATCATTCTTGTGGAAACCTTCAAGCTTGATTATGTTCCAACACGATTATATTCGGTCCATTGCTTACCTCATAGGTTGATTGGTGTTGAGGGATCACCAGTAAGATGCATTCTGATTAAAAATTAGGGTATGTAAAATTTTATCCCTAGAGGAAGGGAGGCGTTGCACATAACCGGTGATGAAGGGGACATGTTAGAAGGGGTTCAGGAGGTATAAGTCAGAGTGGCGGGTGTAGGATATAATTGTGAACATTAGATGAATTTAAGTGGTATACATTAACATTCGATTAAAAAATGACTATTAATGAGTATAAATTACTTGAAAAAGTTATTTTATATTTTATTTTCTTGGTTCTTATTAAACATTCACAATATATGATTGATTAAATAAGTTGTTTATTTTAATTTTATGAACCTTATAATATCAGATAAATTTAAACATTTTACTTAAAAAGTTACTTCCATGTTAAAATTATTGAAGTAAATATTTAATTTAATTTTATGAGTTTTGTAATATGTTAAATTTTCTCATTCAATGATTAAAAATGTATTTTTTATTTATTAACAAATTCTTAAGTAATGTTGTTTATATAAATAACGATGTTTCTACAATGTTAAGTTATGTGTTTTAATGATAAATTTTATTAAACAATGTTATTTAATTTAAACCAACTCTTGTAAGTAAGGATGTTGAATATAATTCAAATGAAAATTTCAAAGGCCAAATAAACTATTGGTAGTAACTAAAACTTAAAACATACAAGTGGTAAATATTATAAGAAATGCCACCAAACTCAATTTAGTATTTCAAGAGACATACCAAAACGTTCTCAAAGATTTTAATCATTATGAATAATTATTGGTTAAACATCTCTAATATGATGTTATTAGGTAACATTAAGAATGAAAAGATCAGTCTTTGACATTCAAACATACGAATGAAGGCTTGATTAACATAATAGTACGTTTAATTTAAAGAAAAAAGTGACTATTAATGAGTATAAAGTACTTGAAAAAGTTATGTTGCATTTTATTTTCTTGGTTCCTACTAAGCATTCACAATATATGATTGATTAAATTAGTTGTTTATTTTAATTTTATAGACCTTATAATATCACATAAATTTAAGCATTTTACTCAAAAAGTTATTCTAGTGTTAAAATTATTGAAATAAATGTTTAATTTATTTTTGTGGGTTCTGTAATATATTAAATTTTCTCATTCAAAGATTAAAAAAATATTTTTTTTATTTTAAAAAAATTATTAAGCAATGTTGTTTATATAAACAACGATGTTTTTATAAGCAATGTCAAGTCATGTATTTTGATGATAAATTTTGTTAAACAACATTATTTAATTTAAGCCAACTCTTGTAAGTAAGGACGTTGAATATAATTCAAATAAAAATTTCAAAGGTCAAATAAGCTATTGGTAGTAACTAAAACTTAAAACATACAAGTGGTAAATATTATAAGAAATGCCACCAAATTCAATTTGGTATTTCAAGAGACATACCAAAACGTTCTCAAAGATTTTAATAATTATGAATAATTATTGGTTAAACATCTCTAATATGATGTTATTAGGTAATAATAAGAATAAACAGATCAGTCTTTGACATTCAAATATATGAATGGAGGCTCGATTAATGTAATGGTATGTTTAATTTAAAGAAAAAAAGTGAAAGAAAAGAAAATGAATTTTAATGAAAAGTCAAATAATTTTCTAAGTTATTTTATAGGGAAGAAAGATAAAAAAAAAATTATTTCCCTTATTTGGTTATGTAGAGAGACAAGTCTACTAGATTGTCTAGCTTATGGTTCAAAGGATTAACAAGTTAGAGGGGACAGACCTGAAAAATTAATGGGCTGAAAATTTTATTCCACTCAATCGATCTTTAATGAAGTGGTGGATTGGTTTGTCATATCTATTTTACATTGTCACTTTTAAAATAAAAAGATTTCTCCAATATTAGTTTTCACTTACTTTTATTTTTATTTTATATATATATATATATATATACTTCGCTTTCAAGTTGATATCAAATGAGAGAACTATTGAAACTGATGCTTCTTTCCATCCTTCTTTCAATCCATCAGTTTTCACGCATAACAGACAAAGCATATAGGAAATGAACATCCAAGGTTTTTGAATTGGAAGACACTTGCGTCAAAATCTTTATATTTGGTGGGGCCATTAGGCTTTGATTTGTTTATTTTCAAGTATTCTTTATGAATAATTACACAGCTTAAACGACAAAGACAGTAGCTTTCATTTCTTCCTATTTGATCTTTTCGTTGGCCAATTCCAATTCACTCTTTGTTTGCGATTTTTCTTTGATTACCAGAGCATATTAATTAATTTCCAACTTTTTAATTCTCACGTTCAAGTGATTAGCTAAGGAACGACCTTCAGTCGTCTACTTTGGATCCCTAGCCTATTAAAGAAAGTGCCTATTTTAGATCTCAACCATTACAAGTGCTGATAAAAGCGATAAATGAAAATAAAGACAGAGAAAATTAAAGGCTTAAAGCTATAATAAAATAAAGTGAGAAAAGCTTAAAGTAGAGATAAAACATAAAGGAAACGAAGATATATCAATTGATTTTTTTAATTCATGTGTTACTTACGTTTCAATGTACATAGACTATTGTTCAGCATAAAACTAGTTAATCCTTTCAAAGCATAGAATTATATAAGTGGCCTTTTTCTCTCAAATCAACGTCTCTTTTCAAGCAAGATTAGAAATATTAAGATTTTCAATATTTTATTTCTCTTATATCTTTTTATGGTTGAAACATTGAAATCACCAACTCATCTTAATAAAGTATTTTCGATATATATGATTAGAAATATTTAGATTTTTTTGTCTTTCTTTTATGTCTTATGTTTTTTTTTTCTTGTAATTTCAATGTAATTTTGTAGAATTTAAATCAATATAGGTAAATTTCAATAATAAAGCCAATAGAAGAATCATATCCTAATCAAAGTTGATTTGAAAATTAAAAAGATATAAATTGAGATTAGTTACTTGATAAAAGACATGACAATAATTCATACATAGAATTATGTGCCTTACCCCCATTTTTGATAAAAAATAAATAAATTATTTGATCAAATTTGAAGTCTAGCGATCGAAGGTGGGACAAAGACAAATTTATAAATATTGATATTTTCCCTATAATAGTTAACTTGTAATAAAAGTGAGGTTATAAAGTTGAACTTTTATATTTATAGTAACACTATCATTGAAGTCTTAAATTCCTTAGTTTTATAAGGTTTTTAATTTTATTTATATATATTAATTGACTTAAAATGAGTTTGATGCATAATTTACTTTTAGACGTAAAGAAAAGTTGATTTTCCTTGTTCCCACTAAGACAAGATTGGATAGGGTGAAACCTACCTACACATAGGAGTTTAATTTAAAGATTGAATCAAGTTGATATAAAAGATATATTTTTAATTTAAAGATAATTTTTGTAAAATTAATAAATAAAAATAAAAGAAAGGCATATGAAAATAGTTCAATAGTTGGGGTATATATTATTGATGACCTATAACATTTAATTTTTACAATTAACATGTTATTGGTTTGAGTGAAATTAAATTATTTTTTTAAAATATGATCTCAAATTTAAATTTTGTAGATAAAATATATATATATATATAGTTGGAAGAGAATATTTCATTAAAAATAATTATCTAAATTTTTCAACGAAGATTAGTCTACACTAATATCATAATAAAAAATAATATATTAAATTTTTGTAACTTAAGAAACATTTAGAAGACGTTTATATATATATATATATATAATTAGAAGAATTTATAATAAGTTTATTTAAATTAATAACAATAGTTCACGACTCTTAAACTCTTTTAAACTTATCAAAAATTTATTGAAACTTATTAAAATAAGATGTTTTAGATTCTTATAGTAAATTTTATGATCAAATTTATGATGTAAACCCTCATACAAAGTTGAGTGTGATCAGTGGCAAATCCATGTTGAATTATCCCATTATTTTGAGAAAATTATAAATTTATATGTAGAACTTTTGCACTTTGTTTCTTTCTTTGATATATTTGAACCTATTATCTCCAACTCACTTTGTTGTCAAATTTAATTTTTTTGTTGACTAATTCTTTTTATACATATAGTTATAGTTTCAATTCTTTGAGTATTTTACATTTTATTTAGTTGGACATTTTATTTTATTTTACATTTCATATTTTTATTTCAGTCTATGATAATAATAACAATTTTTTATTTTAAAAATAAAGTGTCTCCATTGACGTAAGTCCTGATCCGAGTGGGGTCCAAGGGCAGTTCATGGCAAACCCAGAAGCAAATTAGTTCAAAACTCTGAACAATTGATTGAAAAGCCGGAGCGTAAATGTGAGCAAAATTGGGTTGACATAATTATGGAGAACCATTGACGTTTGTTTGATGCTTGTTATGTCTACACAACAATGTTTTGATGTAATTCCTGGGAAGCTTTTCATATGTCAATTGTTGACTAGGAATGAATGATTGTTGAAACATTTGCTTGATTGCTTATATTTAGTGTTGATGGATGCGTTACTCAATGTAAAGCTTTTCTCATACGAATTTGCAAAGCTGAGAGTGATAGGGTCAATAGCGTGCTTATCGAGTTGTAAGCAAAACGTACATACAAATTGTGTATTGTCTCCGCTTACGTATTTTCTTGTTTATTAGCATTGAATTTTGGTTATATTTTTCTCATGGTTTGGTCGTTTCGTCATCCTGATGCATAATGATCAATCTACTTTCCTGTTTAGAAATATGAAGACCAATTGCAATAAACTGCCGTTTAACTAAAAGTTAAAAGCCTCACTAATATTTTGCTCAGTTAGAGGGAAATAATAAGGTAAGAAATAATAAAAAAAAGAGAAATAAAAATAAATTTAAAAGTATTTGATTTAAGAAAAATAGAAGATATAGAGATGAGACAACCTCACATAACAAGACTATAAATGAGGTTGGTGGATAAATGTATTTTCAGAAAATAATAAAGATTGAATTGAAATAAAAATCACAGAGAATGTAAGTTTATCCAATAATGTACTATGCATATAGGTGCCATCAAGTAGTACAATGTTGTGCAAAATCAATTATGCATCATATAAAATTGATTATAAGTAAATTTGTTACACATTTTTTCTCCATTTCTCATTAATTTTGCATGAAAACAAATTTGAGTGGAATTTATCTTTTTTTTTTAATTTTTTTTCTTCCTATTTTATGTATATCAAACACACTCACTTTTGTTTCTCTCCTATTTTCATACTTTTTTTTTTCTATTTCTTTATCATCTCTTTATCACTATACACAACACAACATAATATTATAAAACTTAGATTGACAATCGACTTAATAATAACATTAAATTTACAAGTCACTAATTGAATAAATAAATAATTAATTGAACTACATGAATCAATATAAATTAAAATAATATAATATAAATAATTAAAAATAATTATATATATTTTTGTTTGCCTTATAATTATCAAAAGGTTGAATCAACATAGTGACTATATTATTTCTTTCAACTTACAAGGTTTGCTTCTTGTATTCATTATTTTTCTTTAACTTAAATACAACTTTACTCTTTTTGTTTTATTCAATCTATAATTTTAGTTCTTTTA